>VDFB02387473.1:0-40991 GCA_007258455.2 Sequoia sempervirens | reverse complement strand
TCCCCACAAGGTGAAAAATACTACTCTACTTTTAGATTTGGTTTCTCTTGTACTAACAACATTGTTGAATACAAAGGTCTAATTCAAGGCTTGGAATGGGCATGGAAAAGAGGGATTGGTTGCTTGCAAGTTTATGGTGACAGTGAACTGGTCGTCAATCAGGTGAGAGGTCTGCATGTTACTAAAAATGATGTCTTAAAATCCTACAAACATAGGGTATGGGATAGGATAGAAGAGTTTGACGCTTTCAATCTAGTTTCTATTCCTAGGGATCAGAATAGACATGCTGATAGATTGGTTACAATAGATGCTTAGGCTGATATTCCAAGAGAAATTAGGAAAGAAAAGTTGTAGCCATATGTTAAAATAGTTATTAGACCTTCTATTCTAGACAATAACGTTCATTGGCAAGTTTTTGAGAGTGATGAATAGGTCATGAGCTTTATGTTGCAAGAAGATGAATTTGCAGTAGTGAACCAAGATAAGATCAAGCAACAATATGATGATTAGATCATCCAATTGAAGTCTAACAAGTTGCCCAAGGGTCTAGTCACCTTGGAATCCATTTTCAACACTGATGACCAACTGAAAAAGAGTAAGACCAGCATGTAGGTCAAAGAAGAACATTACGAGGAGCTTGAAATTTTCAAAGGTAAGCTCCTTAATGTTGGTAAAATCTGTTCACATGCATATAGGAAAGCTTTCATTACTGTTTGTCAAGAGTTTCAAGATGTATTTGCATGGGAATATTTTAATTTAAAGGGTTTTGATCCTCAAATTTCCCAACATACCATAGAGCTTGAGCCAAACTCAAAACTTGTTAGGAAAAAAAAAAGGCCTTTAAACCCCAAACTTGAGCCTCTTATGGTCAAAGAGTTGACCAAACTGATTTAGGGAGACATCATTTTTCCAATTAAACATACCTCATGGGTCTCTAACCTTGTCCTGGTTAGAAAGAAAAATGGTGAGATTAGGTTGTGTGTTGATTTTAGGGACCTCAATAGGGCCTCATTAAAGGATCATTATCTGTTGCCCTCAATAGAGTAGATTCTACAAATTGTAGCTGGTTTAGAAAGGTTCTCATTACTTGATGGTTATTCAGGTTATAATCAAGTCTTAATGAAAGAGGAAGATCAATACAAGACACCTTCACCACAAAATGGGGCACCGTGGCTTATAAAAGGATGACATTTGACCTGTCCAATGCTGGTGCCACATTTCAAAGGGAAATGTACATGGCATTTCAAGGTTTGATTCACAAAATTGTACTCATTTACCTTGATGATGTATATTATTTTCAAAGAATGCTGGTGAACAACTTGCACATATGAAACAATTATTTGAGAGGTGTAGGGAGTATGGTATATCTCTCAACCCCAAAAAATGTATCTTTGACGTCCATGAAGGCAAGCTTTTAGGACATATTGTGTCAAAACAAGGGATCACCATTGATCCAGAAAGAGTAAGTGCCATTTTGGATCTACCTTTACCCAACCATAAAAAGGGGCTACAAATTTTTCTTAGCAGAATTAACTTAGTTAGAAGATTTATTCCTGATATTGTGAATCTTTTGAAACCACTAACTGCCATGTTAAAAAAGAATTCCAGTTTCAGATGGACCAAAGAGGCCAAGCAAAGTTTTGAAGTCATAAAGGAGGCCTATCAACAACTCCTACTTTGGTAAACTCAAACTTCTTAAAGGATTTCATTTTATATGCTTTTGGTAGCATTGATATCATTTCTGCAATGCTGGTTCAACAAAATGATGTTGGCTTAGAACAACCAATTTCCTTTTTTAGTCAACATTTAGAAGAGTATGAACAAAGATATACTTTTGTAGAGAAACATATGCTTGCTGCCATCAAAAGCTTGAATTTTTTTAAACCTCTAATTTCTAATAGCAAAGTGCATTTGATGGTTGCTCACCCTAGTGTGAAAGAGTTCTTGTTAAGTAGGGACCTGAATCAAAAGAGGGCTAGCTAGATTACAAAAGTTATGGAGTATGACATTGACATCAAGGTGAAAAAACTTGTAAGGGGTAAAGGGTTGTGTGAATAGCTAGCTACATGGGCTAAAAATAAGGAGAATGCAAAAACAAAGGTAGTTCTCATTGCTGATAATGAGCTTACAACTGATGCATCAACAACAAATGTAGGTTGGGTGCAAGATATAACTCACTTTTTGCAAATTGGTGAGTGTCCACCAGGTTTAGATAAATCCAAATGGAGGTATTTTAGATTGTAGTCCATTCCTTATGTGCTATTTGGTAACATTCTTTTTAGAAAGGATCTTAATGGTGTCCTTTTAAGATGCATTGATCAACATCAAGTTGACAAAGTACTTCATGAGTTCCATGATGGAATTGTTGGGTGTCATTTTTCCCCAAGAACAACTACATGGAAAATAATGAGAGTTGGCTATTATTGGCCAAGCTTGTTTAAAGATGCCCATGCTTGGGCCAAAAAGTGTGTAAAATGTGCCATTTTTGTAGGCAACGAGAGGTTGCCAACTTTACCATTGCATCCCATTCAAGTAGAACAACCCTTCATGAGATGGGGAATTGATTTTATAGGTTCCATTAACCCACCTTCAAGTGCAGGCCATAGGTGGGTGCTTACTACAACCAATTACTTCACAAGACGGACTGAAGTAGTGGCCTTGAAAGAAGCCAACAAAAGTAATGTTTTAAACTTTTATGATGATTTAGTAACCAGATTTGGGGTACCTGAATCAATCATTTTTGATAATGCTTTAGTGTTTGTTGGATTAAGGGTAAGTGATTGGGCTATAAAGAATGGTATTCATCTGAATACCTCATCAAATTATTACCCTCAAGCTAATGGTTTGGCTGAATCAACCAATAAGAACCTGATCAGAATAATCAAAAGGATTTTGGAGGATAACCAAAGAACTTGGCACAACAAGTTAAAATCTACCTTATGGGCAGATATAATAACTCCAAAGAAGTCCATTGGAAATTCCCCTTATATGCTGGTATATGGTAAAGAGGCAAGGATGCCTCTATCAGTTGAGCTTCCAGCTCTTAACATAATGATCCGGCTTGAAATATTTGAAGAGGAAGATCCAATGGTTGTCAGATATGCACAACTCATGGAGCTAGATAAAACAAGAGATAGAGCCAGGAAAACAATGGAGTTGCATCAAATCCAAACAAATAAGGTGTTTGATAAAAGAGCAACACCCATGGTGTTCAGAGAGGGAGATGTTGTCCTCAAATGGGATGAATTAAAGAGTAGGCCTAGAAAGCACACTAAATGTGATAGCATGTGGAGTGGCCCATTTGTCATTATTGAATGCAATGAGCACAATGCTTTTCAACTGTCATCAATGGATGGAGAAGCTCTGCCTATCCTAGTCAATGGGATACACCTCAAACTTTGTTTTGAGGTATGATCTAAAAACTTCCTTGTACAAATTAGAGTAGGTTTTGTTTCCTCAGAGTAGGTTTTGTTTCCTCCGAGTGCGGATGCACATTAGTTAAATGCTTTTTAGTTTTCCCTAAGTGTTGTTTTTGCACAGTTAGGTAGTTTTCATTCTACAGTGTTGGGTTTTCAATAAGTTTTCAAAGTGTCTCATGTTGGTTTAGTAAGTTACAACAACATACAGTGTTGTTTTCAAGTAGTGTCAACCTTTAGATGACCCTATGCCCAATGGATAAGCTTTAGGCAATTGGTCAAGATATTTTATAGGAAAACATATAGCATATGTCAGCAAAAATGTTACCTATTTTTTAGCTTTCAATTGAAATCAGGTAACTTAGTGTTTATTCTTTTTGTGTTTTCATTTAAACATTAAAAGATACATTATATTCTGCTAAGTTCATCAATATGCATGAAAGAGATTGTCAAAAAATAGATTGCATTTTATTCTAGTGTTGCAATTATAGACAAATGAGAAAGAGAACCATGTGTATTGCAAATGTAATCTTTAATGATAATCATGAGTATAAATTTCCCTCACAAGCCAAGGGACTAGCTATCCTAATGCTAGTAAAGAAGAAATCATACGCATATGGATAATAAATTAAATTGCATATAACATGAAAAGGGACTCGTCATTGCCTGGTGGAATGAAAAATCCCGTTGACTTGGCCTGGCATCATCTCGATCCTGCTTTGCTGCTCTGCTTCTATTTGACACCCTCCTCGTTGCTCCTAGGTTTCTTGCATTGGAAAAAAAATAGTTTTGTTAGAACAATGAAAGATCACTGATCAAAATTATATGCAAAACATCCATAAACGTGTGATCAAATGTCTACAAGCATTAAAATAGTAGTATACCATAAGTGTCCCTAAAAACAAGAAAGGAGTGATCAAACACACCTATGATATGATTTATTTATCTAATTGTTTGTTCCTTGTGCAAATTTAGGACAAGTCTTATTACTGTTCTGATTCAGCTAATTATAGCATGTGGGGTAAATGTGGCTCCCATGAGGGTAGAGCTCAACATGCTGCCCTCTGATGTTTTAAGAGGGATAGGAAATTAGGCAACTTGATAAAATCAATGATAGACAAGCTATTAATGCAATAAATCAATATGGAATCACACCAGTTGATCAAATTTCATTATTAGATTCAAAAGATGCAACGCACAATTTAAGTTGTCAAGAGATTCATACTTCATCTCTTTATAATGAATCAGTCATATGGCTGCCATCATGTCAAAAGGAAGGTATATTTTGCTGGACATGTCTTTGAATCATCTTTCAATCCATTCTATTAAAAGAAGTGATTTCAGAGATGCATCAAGTTCAATTATGCATCTCTTAAATAATGAAGGAGAAATCAAGGCATGCTTGAAACCATCATGAGGAATATGGGGCAGCAAGAAGTAACAATCCAAGGTACTGTCAAGTCCCACTCACCTCGACCCTATAGGACATCCACACATCACATAGGATGGTGAGCTTTTAGGTCACCAACATAGGTGACATGTGTCTGCCCACTAGGATTAAATTGAGGAGACGGTGTTATTTGTTGCACATGATAAAAAAGCAAGTAATTGTTGTGGAAACCATGAAGATTGGGGTAGTCCTAAAGGAGAATACATGCTACATTTCATAGTGGGATGACACCAATGACCTACATTAAAGGGACAACAAGAATCAATGAGCAATAACAACCTTGTGTGCCAAGAGTCAAAGACAGAGTAGTGAAAAGAACATGGTGAAAGATACAACAAATCTACATGAGCCTAAGGAAGTATACACTACTCACATTGAACCAAATTTGAACCAAATCAATGATCATTGGAAGCATGAAACATATACAATCATGCTACAGGACAACAAGTTCCAAAAAAGAAATGTATTTCATAATGCAATGAACAACATGGAAGCAAATCACATCATGATATCAATGCATTTCAAACAATAGTTCCCTCAATGAAGCAACCCCTAAACATGACCATTAAAGAAGGCTATGTAAAGAGAATGTGTTTCATAAATGAGGCCAACATATGAACATCTAAAAGCAGTTGGAAAGAATTACTAACAATCAAGGGATGTAGGGTAGTGCTCCAATAAAGCTAACAAAATTCCAATAGAATGATCAGCCACTTACCTTCAATAGAGATTAAAGCAAGACTATTGACAAGGTATCAAATAGAGAAGATGGAGCCAACCAACAATGTTTCCAAAGTTGTGTTTTAGTTAGCATGTGAACAAAGGAAAATCACCTTAAGCATAATAATGGTTGAGGACCATAGTAAAGAAGCATACAGGACAATTATTTATGTGGCATAGCATCCAAGGTGTCAAAGCACCATAATGTAATGGACAATCAATAGTTTTCATCAAGAAACCAGTCAAGGCACATACAACAAACAATGCTTATGCACTATCATATTAGGATAGAGGTGAGTACTTTTAGTCTATTATGTGCTTGTAAAGATAAATGTGTGCATCTACATTAAATGGACAGTGGTTTCAATACATGGGAAACTCTTTGGATGCATAAGTATAGTCCATTGAACACTCAAACCATGATGAAATGAAACATGCAATAGGATCTACTTTTTTAGTCTTAACATATCAGTCAATTGAAAGCACAATGCATACAATAGTAGCTCATGGTTACAAAAGTGATAAAACCCCATAAAAATGCTTATGCCCTATCATATCATGAATAAGATTTAGTAACTGTTGCTTGTTATGGTCACTATTTTTATTCTAAAAGGGCCACTATTATTTGTCACCATGAAGATCTAAACCTAACCAGAGCAAAATGAAGATATGCAATTATATAGTGTTATTACTTAATAATGCACAAAATAGTCAGGTTTTATTAACATAAAAGACAACAATCTCATAAGAGCTTCCATTAATCATAGTGCTTCAAATAATTATAGATGGGGGTAGTGAACAAGACAATGACTTTATGAGTTACATGGGGCAATCATGCCTAAGTGAGTTGCAATAAATAGGTGCATGAGTATCTTAAAGGTTTACATTACTCAAGGAAAGCTAATGCATCACTATGATCTGTAGTAGTCAGGGAGAATGTAAGAGACAATCATATTCATTTTGGTAGTCACTTCATCATTAAAAGGACATGAAATTATTCTATAACTGTCTTTTTAGGTCTTTCCATTAGTCCTCAATGTATCAACAAAGGGGCAGTCAGGATGTGAAGATTACTTACATTGCATTCATGGATTCCCTATACCTTTTTTATTTCCAATATCATGGGTCTGCAAGTGGAAAGTAACAGTCAAGGTAGAGATGAGATATAAAAGACTCTAAATATGTGTGAAGCTCAACAAAAGGGTAGTATTAATGGATGATTCTTTCATGGTTTCAACCCAGCTGATTTGTTAATGGTGCTAGAGATAAATACTGAAAGAGATTCTCTAGGTCAATCGTGGCATACTGCCATAGACAATGATATCCAGGACCTAGTGCGCATTGTTGACCAAAAGTATCCTGATGCAGACCCCAATGGTGATGTGGGCGGAGAAAGATAATCTTTCAAATAATAACAAGAATGCAGAAAATAAAAACAAGAATTGCCTTCATAATTCTCAAGAATTGCATAATGGAAAAGAAGTGTAGCTTTTAAATTATACCCACACTGTGCAATGGCATTGAATAATTTTACAACCAAACATTTGATGGTAGCATTCTCTTCATGCCAACAAATCTGAGTTCTTCACAAAATGAGAAAAACCCCATCTAGGTTTATACCAAATACAACTTCAGAGATGCAAAAAAGGATAAATTTTATGATAATATTCAGAGAATGTGTCATGGCGTCTTGGTAAAGTCATTTTCTTCACAAATTACAGAAAACCCACTTGTGTTTTATTATGAAATGCAAAATACAAAGGTAAACAAAGAGTGTTTTCTTCTTAAATCAAAAACCCATTTGGGTTTGTGTCGAATTGTAATTACAGAGGTGGTGAAGGTAAGATACATGGAGATATTTAAAAATGAAAAATGTATACAATACTCCAATACATTTTCATGGTCATGGCCTATAAATGTCTTTTCATCACAAAGACACAAGAAAATTAACCTAGGTTGTTGGAAAACTGTAAAGTATCATGAAGAAAATTGAAATGAATGAAAACCCCTGTTGATCATCATGTTGGCGGCTGGTAAAATCTATTCTTGGTTTACATTGTTACAGAAAATCCACTTTGGGTTGTCTTTCAAAATATAGAATACAAGGAATAGCAGAGGGTTTCTTTTTTTAGAAGAGACACAAAAGTATAAAAACACTAAGCTATTCTCCATGGCTGTGGCCAAAAGAACAATTTTTTCTCATAAAATAGAAAAATACTTGGGGTTTCTTGAATTGATTTCAATACAAAGGAAAAATAAACATTTTTTCTTTATCTTTTAAGCTGGAGGCTCGAAATGAGCTCTTTTTGCTCAAAAAATCAGAATGGAGTGGGTCGACAAAAGCTTACTTGAGCTTTCTTTTATTTTCCTTCATTTATACAAGTTCGTGCACATGATGAAGCTTTCAATTGAGCTTCAAGAAGCCACCATGGCGGCTGTGAAAGAAGGATGAAACAATCACAAAGAAAAATGAAATAGAAAAACATTAGAACATGTCTATAGTCACGGTTTTTTTCCCACAAATGGCCTTCAGAAAATGAAAAAAGAGAGATTTTGTACACAAAACCACAAAATACCTGTTACTTTCTATGTTTCCATAAGGAAATTAGCCAAAAATCTAGTTGACATCATGTTTTCAGTGCTCTCTTCAAACCCTCATGGTGGCAGAGGCTTCTTCTAGAAGGCTCAAAGCAAAAAATGAAATGCTTATTGCCTTGTTTCATTATTTTGTTAGGGTTTGAACCCTACATTGGAGTCCAATGGGACTTTTTCCCATTATTTTAAAAAATGAAGTACATATCAATGTTTTATGGGGGCCAAATGGTAAATGCCATGACTTAGGCATTTTTTCCTTATTAAACACATATGCCTTGCTTTTAAAATATGCCAAGTCCCAAATGATATGCCTTTGACTTTTGATCCTATGGCGCCTTAAAGATTCAAAATGTGCCTTCCAAGAAGTGTGGAATCTATTATGCCCACATAGGCCGAATTATTGGGCCTTTATTTTGTCTTTGAAAATCAGGGGAGTGTTGACCAAGTGATTGACCCTCAAGTGCAGAAATGAAAGTGAGTTAGAATTTTCCTTAGAGGGGTTTTATTGTTTACTTAAATGATTTTACAAGCATTTGATTTATCTTTTGGTTTGCATCTTTATCAAATCTCAAGGAATAATTTAAGTGATTTGTAAATAACTTGTATTTTATGATGCAAATATTGATGGTGGGGCCTCTTTTACATTCTATTTTGAAATGTAAAGTAATTTGTTTAAGTGATGGATTATAAATCACTTAAGCGGATTATTATTGTTTTAATGCAAATTAGAGTCTTGTGTTTTCAAAACACACATATAGCATGGGTCAAGGTTGTGGGAGACAAAATTATGACTAGTAGACATGAGGAGAGTGTGTGAGTTTTTCCTTTGACTGTTTTGGAGGGAAATGTGCTATTTTGGATGCAGTTTTGTCACATTTTTTGTGTGACTATGATATTGGCTTGACCTTGGACCATTTGGAGGACTTTTGGGAGTGATTTTAGAATGTTATTTTTTGGCCTCAGTGCTACATCCAACCAAAACCTTCTAGATGGACATGTGTGAGGGGAGTTGATTGTTTTTGCTTAAGTAAATTCATCTTTGCATTTTGAAGTTTGTTCTTTCTTTCCAGCAAAGTGATAGATTGGTTTTGTGGGTTATCTTTTTCAGGAAGAGCAGTATTGTAACTCATATGGACTTGTGATACAGTGAGTACTTTGAATCAATGAAATAGAGAATTTTACCTTCTCATTTCATGTTTTATAGTATGTTGTTAGTGATTGATCAATTTTTTTGTGAAATTTATCTCTCCTTGCAAACTTGTCTCATGTTTAGGCATCTATTTAGCAGAAAATGCATTGTTATAGGTTATAAGTTGTGTTAGTTAACAGTGTTGTTAGTTGTGAGACTTTTGTTTTCCTTCTAAGAGTCTTGTTTAGAAACCTCCTTATAAATTACTTATGTGAAATGCATGTGAAATTGAGTTGTGTAAACAAGGTTTTATGACATTGTTTTGAATGTGATAGGTTGTTATCAGGTCTTAGTTGGTTTTTGGTGTATCACCTTAGGTAGTTTCAGTTAATGTCCATGTTTTATGCATCTCTTATCCTTTTCCTCAGAAATCATTAATTAGGTGGCATCAAAAGGGGATCCAACCCATAATCTAGAGGTCTACTTTCAAATAGGACACCCACAACCTGAAAGCAGTCCCATGTTACATCAAAACCTGCTAAGTTCTTTCATAGCTTGGCATTAGGGGTGCAGATTTGGATCACTAACAAGTGGTATATGTTGATGACATTATTTTTGGAGGAAATGAGAATATGTGTAAGAATTTTGTGGAAGAGATGCTTAATTTTAGTGGTATATGTTGATGACATTAGAAGATATTGGTGTATTTTGTTGGGTTGGTGCTTAATTGTTTGGATTGGTGTCTCCAGTGGGTTGGTGTCTACAAATCTTATTATAAGTGCATATTGGTGTCTCCAATGGATTGGTGCCTCTAATGACTATAAGAGAAGTTTTATATTAGAAATATTTTTCCATTGTTTTCTCCCATAAGGGTTTCCATGTAAATTTTGTGTTCCTCCTATGTTGCATAATTGTTAGATCTTGTGTGATTGATATTGCTATGGTTGTTAAGTTTTGAAAAAGTAAAAGATAGTCTCATACTGATTTACCCCCCTCTTAGTATAAGTGTGTGCTCTTCAATTGGTATCAGAGTGGGTTCCTTCAAGAATATCCCACTTGCTAGAAGGTAGATCTCCAAACCACACATGACATGTCAAGAAGGTTTCTCTTCAAATAGAGCCTCATTGTTTGATAGAATAAACTATGGATTTTGGAGCATATGGATGTGCACCTACCTTATGGAACTTGGATTTGATATTTGGAAATCAATAATGGTTGGTTATTTTGCACCACCCTCTCCACCAATAGATCAAGCTAAAAAGAGGGCTAGTGAAAATAATGCAAAATCTATGAACACCATTTTGTGTGGTCTACCAAAATCTAATTTTTCAAAGTGATGCATTACAGGTCAAAAACATAGATGTGGGACAAAATCCAAAATGCATATGAAGGTGACCAAAAGGTTAATAAGGCCAAGCTCCAAACTAATAGAAGATGATTTGAGAGCTTGAAGATGAAAGAGGAAGAGAACATTGAAACCTATCCCTTTGACATGGACGAAATCATCAAATACCTTTCAAGGACTTGGTGAAGAAATGAAAGAATTTGTGATCATGCAAATGTGCTAAGATATATTCCATTGATATTTGATGTGAAAGTCTCCACAATTGAAGAAATGAAGTACCTAGATACATTGAAGATGGATGAGTTGCATGGGATCCTTACAACATACAAAATAAGGACTAAGAAGGAGAGACATCAAAGCATGAAACCGCCTTCAAATCCTTGAAGAAAATGAAGAATAAACAACCCAAATCAAGTGATAGTTCAAGCGATGAAGAAGAAGCCCAATTCATGAGAAAATTTAAGAAAGGATCCAATAAACAAAAAAGTAAGTATACTCTTTGAAACAACATAAAATAGTTTGTTTTTGAAAGGGGGTTCACCTAAATGATAATAGATAGACCTATCTTTCTTTATTTCATTAGGAAATGGGATCCACACAATGAATTGATTATCAACCCTTAGGTGAATCAGCCCAAAGTGAGAATCTTCGTATTTCCTTATGATTGAAGGATGGGGGTCAAGGTCAAACAACACTTTGGGGAGAAAAATTAAAAATAGAAAATCAACACCAGAATGCAATCTAACACTTGAAACAACTCAATATTAAACTCAATATTTGCAAAAGAAGAAAACAAAATACATATCTGAGAAGGGAAAAAGAATGTGTAGCAGTCACCAAAAGTGTTTTTTAGAAGCTAATTTGAGACTCATTCGCCCATGGGCGAATGTGTCCAAGT
The DNA here is from genome assembly GCA_007258455.2 of Sequoia sempervirens. Classification (NCBI taxonomy): domain Eukaryota; kingdom Viridiplantae; phylum Streptophyta; class Pinopsida; order Cupressales; family Cupressaceae; genus Sequoia; species Sequoia sempervirens. The sequence goes on along the minus strand of VDFB02387473.1, from coordinate 29,438 downwards.
GCAGAGTTTTTTGGTAGCTTTTAGGAGCCTCTGATGTAGATCTAAATCTTCCAATTTTCCCAGGTTTCATGGTCAGAATGTCAGAAATGACTTCAGGATCTTAGTTTTCATGAGATGACAACAATTTTGACAACTTTTGTAACTTTGACAACTTTGTAAATCTTGCTCTTCAAAAGGTCTCCAAGTCTTCTTCAACCTAAATTTGTAAAAACACATACAAGAGAGAAAAAATGTTTGTTTCAAATGGGTGAATAGGGATTTACCTTGGTCAAACCCCATTTTGGTAATCAAACCTTGAATTGAAAACAATGCATGAAAGAGGTTATGAAGAATGAACAAAGCTATATGTTACCACTAAAAAAAACCTTGAATAAAATATTGATAATGGAGATCTTAAGAGGTCTACAACTTGCATGAGATGGCTGAATTGGATGTGGATATAGACATTTATCTTGCTCGAAATGCTTGAACTTGATCATGAAACCTACATCACAATGTTAGCTCCAAAAAAAAGCATGATGAAAGAAGAATTTGACATGATGAATGGATCTTGAATGCTACAATAAATCTTTGTATATCTGCTCTTGAATGCCTTTGATCATCAACTTTTCTTTAGGAATGCTTGCATAAAAACTCTAGCTTGAAAACTCTAGGTGAAACTTAGAAAATAACCTTGTATTTATAGGTATGTATCCTTAATTTCCCAAAATTCAAATATCACAGGCCGACATTGAATTATGGATTTGAAGATGTTAAAATACCGCCAAAAACATAATTTAAATTTAGGTCCTAAGGTTTAGGGAGGACCCATTCACCCATGGGCGAATGGGTCCCAAGTCCATAAACTTGGAACATGAATTTCCCAATGTAAAGTGTTATGTTTAGGCATTAATTATTGTCAGGTTTCCCCTTTGGAAAATGTAATTTATTAGGCTTCTAAATGAATTAAAGGGATAATTAAGGCCTAATTAAAATGGGCCAAATAAGTGTGAACATGTAAAGGGGTACATTTAACAACACTAAATTAAGATATTATTAAGTCCAATTTTAAATTAGGAGGGCCCAAACAAATGAGAAAATATAAAGGCTTACATTTTTCTACACTATACTCTTAAATGTTGTAATTGTGGTAATATATGACATTTTTTTGTTAAGTGTCCATAGGCCAAAAGTGAAAGTAGTGGAGAGGAAAAATACTATAGCAAAAATAAGGGAAGGAAACATCACCATCACAAGAAGAATTATACATAAGGAAAGTATGAAAAGAAGGACTTCTGTAAGATTGAGAAGAGCCTCTACTCCAAGGAAGATAGTAACTCATCCGAAGAGAGAAATGGAATCATTTATCACGACAATAGAGAAGAGATTCTATTTATGGCAATAGAAACAAAGAATGGTGCTCTAGAAAGTGAAGACAAAGAAGAAGAGATGGATTTAGAAGAGGAAGAGTATGATGAAATGGATGTGGAAGTTGATTTGGAAGGAGAACTCATTTGTGCCCTAGATGATATCAAGAGGCTTAGAAAGAAGAATTCAAATAAAAAATTACTACTTCAAGAGGAATGTGAATCTAAGGAAAAAATATCACACGATCTTGAAGAATCAAAGAAGATTATCATAGATCTGAAAGTTCAAATTGAAGAGGTGAAGAAAATAGAAGAAGAGGTATGAATTCAATTGAAAGAAAAAGAAGAAAATTTTGAGAGGTTAGAGTTAGATATCATTTCTTTGAGAAATGAATTGGAGAAAAAAAGTGCTCAATTGATAAAGACCCGAAGAATGAGAAGAGTATGAAAATGTTAGATAAGATTTTCAATTCCCAAAGGCCAACTTACTATAAGAGTGGTATTGGCTATGAAGAAGGTCAAAACTAAAAAATCACATAATCCCCAAAGAATATAAATGAAGAAAATTGAAGATGATATGTTGATGTTATCATAAGATGCATCAATAGTCAGAGCACCTTGAAGGAAGAAGGTAATGTCCCTCACAACAACAACAATGATAACTACAAAGGATCATTCCCTTCAAGTCATGTACTTATGACTAGGTTACAATACTCTATATGTGGTTATTGATTTTCATGCAACTAATTTGTTCATAAATAAGTGGATTATGGAGATCATGTAAGAAATGTTTTTGGTTACAATGTTATATGTTATAAGTGCAACAATTATGGTCATTACATCATGCTTTTATAGAAGTGGTTTTGTGAAACCACCTAGACAAAACAAGGAGGATACCATCGCCAAACAAAAGGGAGAACCTACAAAATTTTGGAAGAGGAAACTAGAGATAGATAAGGAAATTTCTATGCTTTAGTTCCATGCATAATAAGTATCACTAAGTTCATATGGAGAAGTATAAATTCAGGGAGAGCTAATGATTGTACTATCTTTCAACTTCGTACAAAAGACAATTCAAAGATAGATCAACTAATGCATATTCTATATGAAGATAATAAAGCATCATGTTTCTATTGATGTTAAAGGAGGAGAGTTGTAGAAAGAGGGAGAGTTACAACAAGTATTATAGAGAAAGGAAGTCAATGATGTCTAGAGGAAATATTACAAATAGAGAGAGTTTTCTTTGTGAAAGTACTAAGTTTCCCTTTACCATTAATATCAAAGGGGGAGAGATACAAAAAAAGGGAGTAGTAGAAAAGGAGATAATTATGTTCATATTCTCATCAATGATAAAGGGGGATATTATTGGATATTATTGTCATTAATGTCAAAGGTTGGAGGAGGAAATCATTAAGTCCAAAAGCCACTATATTGATATTCTTTAATCTTTATTCCTGGCCAAACATGAGAGAAACATATATCATATATTAAAGATTGGTTATGAATATATTAATAGTTGAATACTAGTCGACTCACTTAGGCATAATAAAACACTAAGACAAAATGAATAGTTAATGCTTGTATGGTTGTCCATTAACGGAATTGCCTCTCTTGATTTAAGAATTGATAGAAGGAGTTTACATAAATTTCAATTAAATTATTTGATGAGGCCGATACCCTCATAGAGGTTCCCCACTTTAGGGATTTAATATTTAAAATAAAATACTTATATTTAAAGTTTGGCTGACCTCTTTGGGAGAGTCACATCTCTTGGGTGAAGAGGTATTTGAAGGGGCATGATGAAGGTATTTAAGAGATTTGTGGAGTGTATTTTAAAAAGAAATAAATCATTGAATATCATTCCTATTTGGATCATATCTAAAGAAATTAAAATCAAACTTCAAGAGCATATTTAAAAGAAGTTCATGAGCAGATCTAAAGGTGATTTAGAGCACACATATAAGCTGATTTGGAGTAGACCTTTAAGACAAATTTATAACAGTTTAAGGAATATTTGAAAGATATTCAAGAGAATATTTATAGAATGTCATTTATGACATATTTATGAGAAAAGTTGTTGAAGATTTGAGAAAACATTTTGAGGTATTTTATTGCAAATGTATGCCAAAGTTGTGAGCAGTTTTATGAAGGTTTTTTAGCAAATTGGTGAGGGAGTTTATAACATATATAGTTGTGAAGGTATTAAGACATATTTTTGAAGCATATTGAAGCAGCTATACTCAAGAAGGAAAACATCATATTTTTTTGGAGGTTGGTGCATCCTAATTGAAGAAATCAAGAGGTTAGTGTCTTTCATTAGAAGAGATTGGTGTCTCTTGTTGGGTTGGTGCTCACTTGTTGGGATTAACTAGTGTCTCCAGTGGGTTGGTGCCTACATAGATTGTAAGAAAAGTTCTATATAAGCAATATTTTACTGTGGTTTTCTCCCATAAGGGTTTCCATATAAATTGTGTGTTCCTCTTATGTTGCATAATTGTTAGATCTTGTGTAATTGATATTGCTATGGTTGTTAAGTTTTGAAGAATTAAAATACTTTATTATATTGATTCACCCCCTCCTCTCAATATAAGCATGTGCTCTTCACAACATATCATCACAAGTGAATTTAAACCTATTTCTAACTAAAATTCAATTATAATTGAACATATACTAACTAAGTTAAATATAGAACAAAAAAAATACAATTAGAGGTGTCCATTAAATACATATGTAACATCACTTTAGAATCAATTTACTAAAAAAATAAAAGTATTTGAAAAACTTCATATTATCACAATTCCTAGTGATATAAATAAAAAAATTAAAAATACCATTCCATATATGTATAAGGATAGTTTCAAAACTTTAACTTTTTAAGTGTTTATATTTTTTTATTGTTTTAATTAAAAGTTGGTATCAACATTAAAATTAGATTGTCTTGTAATACTAAATTTTATTTTTTAAAATGAAAATGTGATGCACTAAGAAAATATTCTATATCAAGACGATATGTTTTTATTTCATTTTAGATAAATAATTAAGATAAAAATTGACATCTCATTGAAACATTTGTGTTTTTAGTAAATTATACCTCTTGAAATGAGTAAAGAAATATTCCATACACTAAAGTTTTAAATTAAAAATACAAATAAATTTTTTAATATATATATAATGTGATGTCCCACGTAACCTCATTTTTAATATTTTATCCATAACTAAATTGGAATGTTTTTTTTTTTTTTTGGTAAAATATTACATTTAAATAACATTGTGATTTTAAAAAAAAATACAAATATAATATATATAATTTTTTAATTTCAAGTTAAATTTTTTATGATTGATTCATTTATAAAAATGTAACATGTCTTTGAACTTTTACCCCTAATTTCTTCAAATAGAATTATGCAATGTAAATATTTAATGACATTCTTGATTTTAATTATCTGATAGGCTTCCCCTATGGACTTGCAAGTTCATATTTAGTTGGGAAACCTGTCTCATGCTTGCAAACAAGTCTCACATTGTCGGAAAACCTCTCACATGACGATAAACATCACCAATAAACAAGTCTCGAGAAAATTATTACTTGAAAAAAAAATCTTATAGAATCAAATCTTTCAACTATAAAATGTCAAATCAATGCTAAAATGATGGGAAATGTAGTTGCATCATCAGTTAGGTATTAAAGGGTGAAAATCATGAAGCTTGATGGGGAGGTTCTCAAATTTAAGCCTTTTGTAAGTGTAGAACATATTATGAAAAACTACCCAAATCATGTTATATTGCACTCTAAGGCCATTCGTCATATGGGTGAAAGAGCCAAGCCTTTGGAAGAATCCATGGAACTCTAGCCAAAATAGTTGTATTTTCTGGTAGAGATGTCCAAGCTACCATTTAATGGTAAAAGCCTCCAAAATTTCATTTATTACACAAAAGTAGATAAATATTGATTTTCCAACTAGATACGAACATTTTATTTCCATTTGCAATGTCTTTTTGTCAATTTGATGGCAACTTTCTCTTTCCATTTGCATTGCTTTATGTTTGAAATTTGTATGTAAATATTTTAAAATCATATAATACTTAATTTCTTTAAAGAACAAGTGCTCTGAAGAGCTAAAGTCCCTGCAAGGGAGCAAAAACTATGTTTATGATATTTGAAATTGTTATGATAGTTGTGGCTATAGGTGTTTACATAATGTGGAACAATTATCAAGACGATATGACATAAAGCATGATGATATGGTGCTGAAAGACAAGCTTTTTGAATGTGTGTATATATATATATATGTACATACATATACATACATATATGCACATAGATGCATACATACGTGCATATATATGTACATCACAAAACAAGAAACAATAGAGAAATCAAGTAATAGGTGGTTGTTCTTTTCAACAATGAAAGAAAATATTAAGAACACTTGAACAAGGAGCAAGGGAGGACAAATAACCTATTATAGTATCGACGTGGAAACAAGGTTGTCATAATCAGTTTGTCCATAACATAAGACAATGAGTAGATAAAAGTTTTGTTAGTATAGATCTCGGCTATCCGTCATTTTGAATTGGTCTTGTAATTGTAGGTGTTGAGTAGGCAGATATTGTGGGTAGATGTATGACTGATTTTGTAAGCTCCATGTCTTGACTAGCCATATTTAGTTATGTAGTGAATTAAAAAAGAATTAATGATCTTGAAACAAAGTGAGATATGTAGGAAATTTACTATACATATGCATGTTTAGGTGCATATGTATACATGTAAAGTTCATTTATAGATGATAGTTGTATATAAAATTAAAAATTATTTGTTCATATTTATTTCTTTATTTAATCGTAGCAAACATACTATCTATTTTACAAATAGCTGAAACTAAAAACACTTGAAGAATGATTTTTCAAAATATATTTGAAATAAATGCTTATTTGTTCTTGAATTAAACATAAACTATTTAGATTAGTTTATACATTCGTATAAGTTGTTCAAAGTATTTGAAAATTAGTCTTGTGAATATAATTTTTTCTAGCAAATTGTTCTAAACATGTAAAAATTATTTGCAAATCAGTAATACTAATTTCTTGAAAGTAGATACTAATTTTAGTATGGATTTTAAAAATAAATTAACCAATATCTATCAATTGTGAAAGTAAGAAGTACAAAACATTATTTAAGAATCTTGTTCAAAACAGAGTACAAGTCAATTCAATTTAGACCAAAGTTGAAGATTGATTAGGGCGAGGTGAAAGCATATATATAATTAAACTTAATAAACCTAATTATTATTCTACTCATATTTAAATTGGTATATTGCAATAATAATAATTGGACCAATTGGTGTAACAAAATAAATGCTTCAATTTTCAATTTTTTTTTTTGATGAATATGGTAGTTATCTATATTAAATTAAAGATAGAATACATATTCACAAAAAAAAGATGGGTGGTAAAAAGGTACACCCCGAGAGTCACATGGGTAGCGCCTAGATAACCAAAAGATTAACTAACATGGGTCGAGCCCAGAAGTCCATGAGTACAAAAACATAAAACAGGCCATTAAGCGGCCAGAGCAGTGCCAACAGAGCCAAGAGGGTCTCTGTCATCCAAACTTTTTCCCCATACATCAACAGGGTTATTGACGTCAGGAGGAGGACCCCAACCATCATCAACATATTTATCTTTTTCTTCTTCTTCATCCTCACGTCGGGGCGAGATTGCAAGCACTAGACGCGGAAAGCATTTACTAGTATCTGGCCAGTTAGAGCCAAAAAAAGGAGTGTCATCAGAGGGCCACCCGGAGCCACCACCACCACTCCTCGAAGCGCTGCTAGAAGGCCACCCCTAGCTAGCCCGCAGCGGAGGGGAGCGAGTCAGCCAAGGAGGGCGAGAATCCCGCCGAAGAGGAGGCTGAGAGCGGAGGCGCGCAGAACCACTTCGCTATCGGCCCTGAGAGGGCAACTGGCCACGGTAGTAAATATTGACTCCCCAACACCCCCAGGAATAGTTGCTAGACCAAAACCACTTCCACAAGAGAGAGAATGGAAATAATACTTGCTTCACAATGTAAGATTGATTAATGGTTGAATTTATGCAAATGTACATGATATGCCTTGCTGTACTCCATACAAAAACAAAATCTTGTCCGCAGAAACTTTATAAAACCCCGACAAATATTTGCCCAAAAATTTACAGATAACAAATACACAAAAAATATTTTAGCAAAATATTTTTTTGCGAAAATGAAAAAATAGTACCTCTCGGGAGGTTGTCCCAACAATTTTTTTTGCCTCAAAAACAACTTTACCCAAATGGACAAATTTACAGTCAAAATTCATCTGCGGAGCCTTCTGATCTCAATCGTGAGGTCCTTGAAACTCCAATCTGCTCCTAGCAAAAAACTTCAAGCCAACACAATACCCTCAGATTTGGGAAGGAATTTGCAACACCTGGAGAGCTTTGATGCCATTTACCATAAAAAAAAATGCAAATGTACAATAAAAATGTGATGCACAAAAAGCGATAAATGTGAAACTTAAAAAGTTGTTACCAAAACAATACTATTACTGGTTAGTTTGTATTATCTTAACTATTTTGGCTGACTATTAAAAATAAATAAGTCTAGTTTTTTTGTTGCATTTAATTTGATTTAAGGTCAATGCTTGATAACCACTAAATAGTTTTGCAGTAAATCTAAATAATTTTGGCTTGTTTCATTTCTCCTCACTAATTTTTTCATTAAATTATTTATTATTTATCCTAGACGAATGAATCACTATTAGTCTCATGGATTAAAATTGAAGGTGTTTGGGTTCTTTATTTGTACCATGTAACTAATCAATGCCTCTTTTGAATTTTAAATTATGTATGTAACATCCAATTCAATTTAAAATATTTTTTTGTTCAACAAAAGGAAATCCTTTGGAGGGGAAATTATTTTTTTTCTCAAAAAAATTGCATATTCAAAAAATTTTAGGTTAAGTATTATATTTATGTTTGGAATGCTAATACTAAATATGTGAATGTTATGTTTGTCAATAAAATTAACACAACTATCGTAAACACGTAAGGTTTTCTTTTAGAAATATATTAGTTTGCAAATAGAATCTAACTTTTTAATAATTCTATGTCTTTTTAATATAAAGTAAGCCAATGCACTCAACTATTGAGGAGATTTGGAAATTTGTTGGAAATATAATTTAACTATTATCATTTTTTTTATAAAACATGGTTGAAAAGTAAATATAAATAAATTTAGGTAGTTGCAATTCTTTTGTTCTGATTTTAAGGTATTAATATAAAGTCTTAGAAACGTCTTCTTTTACACTCGCACTACAATAGACATAGATTTAATCATTTTTAGATGTGAGCACTTTCCCATTACGTGGCCTAAATTTCACTTTCATTTAATAAATTCAAGTGCAGTTGCATTGCATATGTGTGGGGGAGATATTAGTTCCATTCTTAACCATGAAAAGTACATTAACATGTCAAGTCTTTATGTAAACATAATGGAAAAATGTTCAACGAAAGAAATAAGATAAATGATAAATGGGTGTAGCAGAATACGATGCTACACTGTGTTGCCATAAAGAGTGCATGTGAAGAGACAAGCATATCAACAAACCCATCAAATATTACCAACGACAAAGCTCGTTAGATTCATTATTATTATTAAAACAAACCAAGAGAATAGAAAAAGGACGAGGGGAATAGCACTGGTCGGGATGAAAATGAAGTCAAATGAACATTGTATGAGTTGAAAGAATTTGTATCAAAATCAGAATAAATATGCCCATCTAAGTACGGTGTATGAGAAATGTCATATTTGATAGATTACAATGAATAATGTAATATAATTGATGTGAATCCAAATAGTTTTATGTACATAGAATTAGTGAGTTTGATGTATGTGGAAACGATAATTTTATTGTGATTATAGCTGTGTGGATATCAACTGAGCCTCCTTACCAAACTTCACTAATATAGGTAACTACATGAAGAGATTAAGAGTAGCAATTAGCTTATGCAAGTAATAGTTGAAAGCATAAAACATGTAAATATTAGAAAGAGAAACTGTTTAATATAGAAGACAGTGAAAATGGAAAAATTGGTACAAATTTCCTTTTGAGTGCTTCTGAGGGGGCAGCAAGGACAGGAGCCTGATACCTAAATCCATTGATGGGGAGTGCATTTGAGTTCATTAGATGCTTTGTTAGTTGTCGGCAGCAAAGAAGCAAGCATTGATGAATTATGGCATCAACTCTAGAAATAAATAGGAGAAAGTGACTGGTAAAGGCAGTGAAAGAGGGAAACGAAAAGAAAAAGTAGAACACAATAGTGTAAATGATGTTAAAACTTACAAATGGCTTGTTTCTTGTTTCGAACATGATATGAATTATTGCTGGTAGGAGACACAAATTTCATGTTGATTAGTTTTTTTGAGCGAATGAGTAGGGCCATTCACTCCAATGGTTCAACATACACAAGCATACATACTCTATAATAAAGCAACTAATTTGACAACAAACCAAGATGTATGCAATCCAATGCAATAGCTAGTCCAATTTTCTTCAAAAGATAAAGGTACCTCCAAAATACAATGGTGCAAGGCTCAACCCACCATGCGGGCAATCCAATATAGAAGATGGACCAATTCTATTTATAGGTAAGGTATTGAGGCCAATCCACTTTACAAGGGAAAGTAATTTGCAAAATATGATAGCATGATGAAGGTGTTAGGCTCGCTTTAATAGTGTCCAAACAAAACCCTCCTTTCACAAAACCATTCAAAGCACAACTCAAATGAATTATTCAAATTCTTGAAAAGAAACAAACTTTTTAGAAGGAATAGTATAGAGAACCAGACATTCATTTGTATGGGTATTTGAACAAATTTTTATCAATGATCAATGAACATGAATCTGAATAGATCTCAATAAGTTTGTGAATAGAAATAAATATGTATATGTATATACCCACAAACTCTCTCTTTATTTATACATATGTGTATATGTATAGATATATATGCACACATATACACCTGTGTTGCACCAATTACCAGGCAATATAAGATGCCAATTCATTGTAGAAAACTTGGGGTATATGTATACACACACACACACATATATATATATGCACACATTTACACCTCTATTGCACTGACTACCAGCCAATATAAGATCTAAATTCATTCTAGATAGCTTGGAGTGCATCAACACCTTCTAGACAACTTTTCTCAGATGTAGTTGCAGCTACCTTGGTAGACATGTATGTAGAACGGGTAAGCATAGGCAAGGAACGTGAACTGTTTGACAGAATGCCTCAAAGGAGATTCCATCTCATGAAATGTGATGATTGCACAATATGCATGGAATACATTCATTGACAAGGCTTTAGAAATTTCAAGCAAATGCAATTGGTAGGTGTAAAGCCAAATTGCACAACCTTTCCCAGCATCCTCCTTGCATGTGCCAAAATGGGAGCTTTGGAATAGGGCATAGGCATCCATCAAAAGCATAAAGGATGCAAGTGCCCTGATAGACATGCATGCAAAATGTGGAGGCGTAGACAAGGCACATGAACCATTTGGAAAAATTCCTTAAAGAAATGTAGTCTCATGGAATGCCATCATTGTAGGATATGTTCAAAATAGATTTGTTGAAAAGGCCTTAGAAACTTTTAAGCAAATGCAACTAGGAAGTGTATAACCAGACTCGCCAACCTTTACCAGCATCTGCCTTGGCTGTGCATGTCCATGTATATATATACATGTATATATGTTATATATGTACATATATATACACCAACTAAGCACCAATAAAGTATGTAAGATTAGAGGGTAACCACTCAGTTAATCAAACAATTAAGAATGAAGATCAATATAATGTATGGAGTTACTAAGGAGTCAAACAGTTGGCTTTTATTTTCTAACATTATAGAATGATTTTACATACCTTTACTTGTACATCTCTACCAATTTTAGAACAAATTGTAGATGGAAGGTTGTGATCCTGCATATTGTCAAGATCAAATTACCAAAAACATCCAATTAAGATTTGAATATCCTAAAATGAAGTGGCAATCAAGGCATATGTAATCTATGCTGCAAGAAATTATGTAAATTCTATATTACATTGTGGCGATCTATAGCCCCTATGTTCCTTTCTTGGCATTCCATTCCATAGATACTTAAATATTCACTCATAATTGTAAAAGAAAACTTACTTTTTGTAGTGCCCTCCTCATCGGTCGTTCTAGGAAATTGTGTAAGCATATATTCGTGATTTCATGGTTTATTGTGTTATGTGATTTAATTAATTTAGATTATTCTTGGTTATAGTAATAATTATTTATAAGGAAAATTTAAACAATTCTTTGCTTTAGTAATAAATTAGTTATATTGTAAATATAAATAATTCCTTATTACCCTACTAATTACTTGATGGTAAATTGAATTAATTAAATGATCATTTTAAATAATAATTAAAATAGTTTATTATTGTGATTAGCATTGTACTCAATGTTAATATAGTAACTTCTAGCATTAGAAGTGATCTTAGTAGCAAAGAAATTTTTATAAAGAATGTAAATATTAATGGATTCACAATAAATGAATTTATTTATACCATAATCTTTCTCAAGTATAGTGAACTAGAAATGTGTTCTTTGGTGTTGTAAACTTCCTAAAGTTTCCTCAAACCCTAAATAGTGAAAAAAATTAGGGTTATTCTTTTATGCCCGATAGCGAGTCTGGAAGTGAAGAATGCCTTTGTTGTGATCCTGATCTTCTAGAAATTAAATACATCATATTCTTAGAGTAAAATATATCCTCCCAATCGTGAAATGAAATAGGCAAATATGATTGGAGTTGATAATAATAATAAATCAAGTTCGTTTGAAATGAAATAGGCAAATATGGTTGGAGTTGATAATAATAATAAATCAAGTTCGTTTGAAGACTTTTAATTAGATTGAAGACAATTTTGACTATTGGATTTTTCTTTTAGGATAACTACATTTCATAATGTCTTATTTAAATACCGTGAATACTAACATCTACATCTATAGTAAGTATGATTTTCTTTTAATTGCACTATACACAGTTTCTGAGATGGTTTGATAAGTATATTTTAATTCCTTGAAACTAATATAATTCAAACAAGTTACAATATATTACATTGTGCTGATCGAGGAATATTATATTTGAGCCATTTGCACATGACAGCTGGGGGGATTACCCTGCAATGTTGCCACATTTCCTTGATAGCATTCGGTTTAACTGCCCACGTGCTAGTCTTTGCATAAACTTTTTGCATGCATCGGACTCCATGATACATTTCTTCTCGGAGGCATTTCTTTTGTTGGGGGGGTAAAAAAAAAGAAGAAAAGGAGAGTTTAGGTGCCATACGGAGGCCTGTGCACAGGATACATGTTTACCTTGACAGATCGAATTGCTACATTTGATAAAAATGTTCTTTAATTCCTTCAGGAATCATTATTTGAAAACCACACATCCCTAATCCTCCTTATGCATACTGTTTAATGCATCCTCTGCCCCTACATTGTTATAATGCAACCAGTACTACATCCCTGTGTCCGTAGCCTCATAATAAAACTTGATACCAGCTATAGCCTGGGCCCTCACTAAGGTGAACAAGGAAACTTCAGAAGGGTGAAGTGGCGTTGGGTTATTTTTCGTAGCTAGAAGGGGGCAACCCTTTAGGCATTCAGTTCTACCGATTTCAAGCTACTTCACTGTGTCGTACCTATTGCGATGCAAACCCTTTCATTTTAAGGGAATGGTTGTTAACCCTCCAACCCTTCTACCTAGTGTTGAAGAAATTTTGCAGTTGAAGTGAACATCACTTTTCAAGAACCCATCATAGAAAGGGCCACAATTGCAACTTTTTTTTGGTGTTGTTGTTGACGCAATGGTGATACTGTGAAGGGCAGATATTCTGATAAAGCATGACTAGCGCGTACATGAATGCAAGAGCCTAGGTCACTGCTTAGGAGCTTCCTTGCTGTTCTGAGTATGGGAAATCTCTGGTATGATCTTTTGCTTCTCCAATTTGGTGAATTTGCAGCCTGAAAGTAAGGTTTTGATGAAGGTTTTAGAGTATGTTTATTAAAATGAAAATTACTGCCAATGTTCCTAATAATGAGCAGATTTAGATTTTAAGATTACGGCATCCTTCACCCTAGGTAGTTAAGTATATACCAGCATATTTAATATATAACATATATCCTATATGGTCATACTTTCTCTAATCTGTCCAAGCTCTCATCTGGTATAAATCAGATTTTATGTGGCCTATGTAGTGGCATTTTTCATATTCCATCAAATATTTCATGTGCCTTGTCTTTGCTCCATAGTTTCCATACATTTCTACCAAATTTTTGCCAACTATAATTTTTGACAACAATCCCACAGCATTTATGCTTCGATAGATGTATATACCCTGTATCAAGCTACTGTTTTGGCATAAGCAGGCAGGATGCCGGTTAAAAAAAACTGTGGAATTTGGCATTATGCACCTATCGAATGCAATTGCTCTAAAGACCCTAAAGCCTTCTCCACAAATCCGTTCTGTACATATCTTGCAACTTTTGCATTCTAAGAGTTCACATCTCTCGAGGCATTCTGTAAAACAGTCCACACAACTTGTTCTGCTCCCTCTTTTTCTTTGTAGCTATTGTTTACCAGGGCAGTTGCAAATTCAACATTTCACAGAATTCCTCTATCCTTTGTACATTTTCTGCAAGCGTCACATTTCATTAACTGGAAATAAAAACTATAAACCCAGTGAATTTAGGGCTAAGAAAGGAAGTTATGACGTGTAGTTAGAGGGAAGTTTTAGATTTATTTACCATGTAAGTGATGTAATTGGTTTAAATCGCCATCTCCCCAGCTGCAGCAGGAAATTTAAAAAAAAAATAAAAAAAATAAAAAAATTATATATGCTCTACATATTAATTCAGCTGTAGCAAAAATATAATATAATGTATGCTCTACATATTAATTCAGCTGTAGTAAAATATAATATAATATATGTTGCACATATTAATTCATCTCACCAAAATATATTATAATAAATGTTGTGCATATTATTGAAGTAAACAGAAAGAAACTAAGAACGCAATAGAAATGATTATCAACATTAATAGTTGATATACAGTTAGTTATTTTCCCAACAACATATATTACTTAAAATGAAATAGAAAACGACTTTCTAGTTTCCTCCATAAAATACAAGTCTTATTACAAAAAGCTTAAGTTCAAGTGAGAAAGTTTTTTTTAAAACGGAAGTTTAGTTGGCCAATAAACTATAAATCCAAGTGATTATAAATCTTCATTTGAAACGTAATCCTTTACCACTTAAATATTAAATATTAATAAGGTGAGTGTGGACAGAGAGTCAGTGATAAACTAAAGTCTACTTTTTAAAACAAAAGAAAATCATGGTACTTGAGATTAGCATGCCTCCAAGTTACAAAGAAACTTTATAAGTTTTAAATATTAAAAAAAAAAAAAAGAGAGAGAAAAGAAACTGCCCTTTAATTCGTGGGCCTCCTCCTTTCCTTATTAATAGGGAATTTAATAATAAGTAAGGTGAAAAAAAGTAATGTATATTTATTTATTTATAAATGCTATTTCTTAATCTTATTAATTTCCTTTTTATTATTAATTTCTTCTTTAGAATATGTATATCATAAATATATATGGGTTAAGTAAATAATTAAATTATTAATAATAATACCAATATTGAGAAATGGATGTCATTGGCAATCGAGAAACAATAATAGGATTATGAGATAAAATTATCGATATCAAGTTACTTTAGTAAATTATTTATGGGATATAGATTTCAGCATCATAAGGTAAATTTTAGTAAATTGACACATTAAGATAAAGGTAAGTGTTTTCAGAAGGAATGCATGTAAAGGAGTACTTGAATTGTTACTCTTTAAAATGTTGATTACATTGTACTCTTTTAGTTTCAAATTTTAAATTAGAATGATTGATATCGTAAACACTTGGGTATTAATGTGTAAGTGAGTCAATGGTTAAGTATGGAGTTTTAGGAAGTGGCAGAATAATGCCTCTTGGCTCTCTTGGTTGTTGATCGAATATTGTGTTTCTTGATATTGAGTTGGATTTTGATTATTGTTTTGGAGTATATCTTGTTTTCATTAATTTGGTTATTGTTCAAAGTGAAAGTGCTATTGAGTATTCATGTAAGGGTTGCTTGAACTAAAAACCATGTTGATTGGGTATTGTTTCGATGTTTGGAACCTTATGCTTGATTTTAGATTTTATGAAGGATCTTGACTTATATTTGGTTCTGATTATTGCCTTTTCTCGAAGGAGTCCGTTTGTGTCCAAAAAGGTTATTGAAAATATTTTGATCTTTGCAATTAATTATGTAATGAGTTGATTATGTTATCTTGATTAATTTTGAAGGCCACATTATGATATTGCCTCTTTTATTCCTCTCTTGCCATTTTACGATTTTGGAAGTTATATAGTCAATTTGCAGTTCAAGTTGTGAGTCTTTCTCTTGTGTTAAGATTTTCTTGTGGTCATATTTGAGATGGTTGGGAACCTGACATATTTGAATTACCTTCGATACAAGATTGTGGATTTATAGTGTTTCTTGGCTTCCAGAGGCAATGGAGGAACTTGACTTATGTTGATTTTTCCACAGTTGTTCCGTTGTGATTTATTGCTCTTATTTTAGATTTTGAGCTCATGAGTAGTACTTTGTACTATGGTGTTGACTTTTGATGTGGTGGGTGGTACCTCCTTTGTTCTTGTTTCAGTGATATGGAATGAGTTTGCGAGATGGTTCATGCCTTGCATGTTTTGTGTTATATTCACCTTGATTTCTATGTGAGATAAGGTACACCCCTTGCATGTTTTGGTTTGGGTACCCATAGGGAGAGTGGCTCTTCATGGGGGCCGGCGCACAAAGGGGCTGTTAGGGTAACCCATGGAAGAGTTTCCTTAAAAAGTGATAATTTAATTAATAAACTGGTGGGTTTCGGGTAAATAAACATTAAACAAGATTAATTATGTTCCTCACCCATACCGTTAGTGCTATCATAGGCTAAGGATGGGATGAGAAGACCTGGTTGGTAAGATCACTGCCTTGTCCTCACGAAAGGTAAGTGGTTCCACATGAGTCACCCTGTGGAGCGGTGCCTTGAGATAGGCTGCCTGGATAACCATAGATGGAGGCGGTACCTTGTGATAGGTTGCATGGATAATCCATGTAAGGCCATGCGATGACACTCTCCTATAGTACCTGTTTATGTTCCCTTGTTTGGTTGCTTCTGGGAGTGTTGATTGAATTGTTGATGTTGTTGAGGCAATTGGTTCTTGGTGATTGTTGTGGAAGCCTCCAAGTTCTATCTTTAATGTTGCACACATGCCTCATGGAAATTTAATTGATGTTAATGAAAGGTGCCCTTGTTATTTATTGTTGGTTGATATTGTGATTTCATTTGAAGGATTTGGATCCTATTGTTGTTGGCACCTCTTATGGTTATTTAGTGTTGAACTATAATCTTAACATTTGGTTATGTTGAACTTTTCATTATCTTGTTTTGGCTAAGTGATGGCAATGTTGTGGTTTGTTATCTTATGTTGATGATATCCTTGTTATGGATTTTGGTTTGCTATTAGTTCATTTGATTGTTTTTGGATTGCGGTATGGGGATCTTTCTTGTCAACTCCTAGCACGGGGGGTGGACTTTCGGGTCCACATGGTCGGGTGGAACGTGCTATGCACCCCATTGGGTTCCCAGGTTGTGTTCATGATGTGGAAGCAGATACAAAGTTTCCAGAGCCTCACTTGGTTGAAGACTACTTATCACTTTGTACCTTATTCTTCTTTGATGTATCATCTTTGTAATTGATGTATCTTTTCCTTTGCATGACAGGACACATATGTACTCCTGAAACGATTGTAATGTATTATTGTGTCCATGATGTGTTGTATTTATGGGAATATGTTCCACCATTGTAATGTCGAACTATGAATTGAAATGTAATAGAATGATGTATGCATCTTTTATATTTCCTTTGATCATGGATGGTTATATTTTATCTTTATGTAATCTTGATTCATGTGTTAACATTATGGTTTTAGTTTTAGGTGTTCGTGATGCCATCTTGTGTACCCCAGAGGACGTGATGGTCATTGTAATTGTATAATTGCTTATAAGTAATATATGTATATGTTCATCTTATGTTATGTTTCACTTTCAAAAAAAAAAATTTATTGTGCTTTTATTGCGAGTTCTTGTTGTCCTTTGGGGTTCACGTGGCGGGGCGTTACACTTTTAGTCTTGACCATTTAAATATAATATAGCAATCAAGTGACATGGTTTGGAGGATATTTCCATAAGGTTATTTTCTCCAATTAAAATTCACCAAATAAAACATTTATATTACTACTCACATAGTCCCATCAATGGAGGCAGGTTGGCAAGCTTTGCATAGCTTATTCCGTACATCAACAATCAGAACCATTTATAATTATCATGCCCAAAACAAAATCAAGCCAAAAAAATACACTGATTTCAACATATGAAAATTTTGTGATATTACCTGTGGAATGGCAATGCTGGCAATAGTGATTCTTGATATAAGATTGTACCTCTACACCACCTCATGCAGAGTTGCACACAAAAGAGCAAGAAGTGGATAGAGAACAGAAGTTTTTGCAGCACATTCAAAGTGTTCATCAACAGGTACAGCAAATTCTCTCAAGTCAGCAACAGAAATACAAAGAGTGCCATGACGTGCATCATATACCTCACCAATTCAAGGTCGGTGACAAAGTTTGGTTGCATCTTCAGAAGGAATGCAGTGAAAAGAATAGGTTTGGAAATATTTATTTCCAAGCATGATCTTATCCTGTTTTGGAAACCACTGGTTTGATACATATGAAAGCTTACTACTCTAATGCTATCTCTAGTTGCTCCAAATAACAGCATATTTCCATGGGAATTTTCTACACTGGTATACTGCTCATGGTTTTCAAATGTACTAAACATGAATATAATCCTCCAAAATATTTCCTTCCAGACAAGCAGGCAGATAACATGAAAACAAATGTGACTTAGGTTTTCTCCCCTTATGATACATCTTTCCTAATGTTCCTTTCACTAAAGGATGGGTGTTTTTTTTAATCCAATCTATTGCAGCTCATATTTAGGTGACATGCTCTGTTTCTAATCCAATGCCAAGATAATCAAAGGATGTGATTAAAATTGATCAGCTCTTAGAGGAGACAATAACTTGATCGAAGATATTAAGATAGTAAATAACCAATACAACAAGCAGAACTGTGAACAAGAAAAACAAAAATCATATGTAATTTTTTGTAACCAACCATAATTTGTGACCAATCTCAAGAAGGATACTCTTTTTCTGCGAGATGTTTCATTAACAACCCCACCTCCTGTAACAAATAACCATTATCCATTACATCATTGCTCTAAACATCTTTAGCCACAAAAGCCAGTGTCATCCATCTCATATTTTCTTAAAAATGAAATAGAACTTGCCCTATTCAAAGAGATGTCTCTACGAAACAATTTAGATCCAAAACAAAGTCCTAGAATAATAGCTAATGGACTGATCATATACATCTAAATTATTTTCTGAAATTTTTTCCAGATATGTCCTAGAAAGAGAACCTCTCCACAAAGGCTGCAATTAAGTGCCATTTGTTATTAATGCACAATTAACATAAGGAATTAACTCCATACCTTCAACAAATGAGCAGTACCTCCCTTGCTTAAGGGTGTCAAAAGAGCATCCCCACATCCATCTTTAAAACTTGATGAAAGTCGCACTCCAGTGTTAGTTATATCCGGAAGTTATTTTCTCCCAGTTCTTACAGTAGATTCCACTTTAGGAGTATGTCCTCCATACTTATCTTTTGCCATGACAACTAAAAAACACAAGTTCCATTGCATTTTATGAGAACCAGTTAATCTGGATTTTGAGATTATAGAAACAAAAAAGAAAATGGAGAGGAAAGCACAAACACAATAAGCAGAAATTAATTTTTCCATTATTGAATAGAAATCAAACACCTTGGATTTTTGAGTTTGGGATCTCAGACAGAACCACTTGCACGAGAAAGGCTCACATCCAACCCTTGCAGCAATAAGTGAGTGTAACCCTAAATTCTCTCAATGGTTAAAACCCCCAAGAAGTTTTATGGCAATTTCAGAGTCATAGGAAAACTTTAGCACCAGATCTGCAAAATCCTTGTGGAGCGGCAAAAAGATTGATGACAACATATTCTGCCAAAAAAAAAAAGAATATAAAGAAAAGTAGCAGTGCTGACTAGAATGCAGTGAGGAATTAAAATTTGAAATAACACAGTAAACCAAAGAATTATTGAAGCAGCTTACGCAAATGAATGTACAATGTACATATTTAGCACTATCTAAATAATAAATATAAATGGGTTTCAACTTTTCATAATACGTCCAAGGCTCTCTGTGGTAATGATCATGGGATCATTTGTGAGAGCAAAACCCAAGTTCAAATTCCCCCCACCACAATGAGGTGGCCCGACCCATAACTTCAACAGATATGTAGCCAGGTTGTGGCTTGACAAAGTACATTCAATCATGATCCAAATCTTACAAACGTATCTCAGATGCAACCCATCACCTCACCCAAAGATTTTCCAAGCCAAAAAGAAAAACAACAAGAATTGCTTATTAAAATCCAAATCTAAAGATCATACAACTTGCATTGTTAAAGCACTCTTACATTACTTGAAATTATTCATTCACAAAGTGGACCTGATACAAGTTGAACTCTTCCTCACAACATATAACTGAGGTAAAGATATTAAAATCCAAATCTAAAGATCGGACAGCTTGCGTTGTTACTTTAAGCAGCCTTAATATCAAGGATTTTAAAGTGGAAGGAAAGCAAAAAATGCATGAACAAAATGGAACCCCAGCTCCACTCTCTAAGCCAATTAAGAACTCTTCCTCTAGCATTGGTCGTCACATGTAAAATTCATATCATTTCAACTATATTGGAAGAAAATTAGTGGTTGGGGTAACTCACTATCATAATTCATGGAGCATGAAAACAACCATGTGTAATGTGGAGTGCCTTTAATGCAGATCTTTCCACTCCCATCAGTTTCCTTAAGCTTAGATGTTTTTGGAATTTCGGTTCTAACTATCGTTTGTGGCTGCTGTAGTGGTCATTTAGGTGATTTTTTTCATTTATTTTCAGTTTTTTTAATGAGGGGGTGGCATTATTGGGATGAAGGAATGAGAGTTTCAGGGATTTTTAAAAGAAAAAAAAATTGTTCCTGTTTTGGGTGAGGATTGTCCAAGAAGAGGTTGAGAAAGAACATATCATTTAGCATAGACTAATGGAGAATTTATTATATGTTGGAGATATTGTTCCCTTTGTTATTTTCTACTGAGAAAGAACATATCATTTAGCATAGGCTAATGGAGAATTTATTATATGTTGGAGATATTGTTCCCTTTGTTATTTTCTACTATGAATTTTCCTGTTATTTGTTAGCTTTTGGTTCTATTATTTGTTGCCTTGCAATCACCGGCATCCACTTCAGAACAAAGAAAGAATCATCATTGTTTGGCATTAGCATTTATAGATGCTGGGATGGAGTAGAGAATATGTGGGAAAGCCTTAGTTGTTTTTGGAAAGAGTTCTGAATAATTAAGAGGAGAGTTGTGGTTATGGCTGTGGATGTAAGGTGGAGTTGCTTTATGATGTCAAAAAGAGGATAATCAAGTTGGAATAAGAAAATAAATAAATGAGGAGACAGAAGCAAACACAAGATAAGTAAAGGATGTTGCAAAAATTTGCAGTTTCAGTTGGAGGAATTATGGTGGATGTTAGAGCAATGTGAGGCAAACAATAATGGGAAAACAAATAAGAGGAAAGCTGAAGCAAAAGCATTCAATGGATGTGTGAAGGTGAAAATGATTGGTGGGAATAAATACTATCCTTGTGAGCAAGAGCTATTTTTCAGAGAAGAAAGCCATAGAGTCTAGGATTGGCTAGGGGATAGAACTGCTAGAACAAGGAAAGATTGAATCCCTTAAGGAATTCGCAAAATTACTAAGGAATGGAAGGTCCTTTAATGTGTTTTACAGAGAGTTTGAGAGAGATAAGATAGATGAATGGAATGAAATGAAGAGGATATGTTGGATGAAAATGCTGAGCTATGTTAACCCAAAGAAGGGGAAAATATCGATGATGACCATGGAAGAAGAAAAGATTTAGAAGACTGAAATGAATAAGAATGCAGCATGTCACTAGAGGGTCCCTAGATGTTGCAGTTGTGGAAGCAGTTCATGTTAGAGATGAAGCAGCGATAGAGATGAACATTTTTGAGGACCACACATTTGATGAAATCATATTGATTTTAGAAAACATTGTAAAGGAGTGTGCAACAAAAAAGGGATGTCTTGAAAATCCCATAATTGATGAAACGAGAGAAGAAGATAGCCTCTTCCTTGGAGAAGAAATAAAAATGATTAAGGTTTGTTTCCTATAGCCTATTGTCTACTATTGTTGCAAGTGTAAAGAAGTGTACAACAAAAGAGGAAAATAGAAGAGTTGCCTTGTGAGCAACTAAGTACTTATAGACATTATACAAAGATAGGAAAGGAAGAGATCCTTATAAAAGAGGATAAAGCTGAAGAAAATGATGGCAGCAGAAGTAAAATAGCTAAAGTTTTAAAATGTAAGATAAGAAGCACTGACAAAAATCAAACTGGCTTTTGGTGGAGGAGGACAAGTAAAGGTGGGTTTAAGCCCACAAAAGTTGGGAAAGTAGAAAGAGAACAAATTCGCAGAGGAGGACGATTTATGGTTCAACAACACGCTGGAAGCGGAGGAAAAAATTATGTGAAAGATTATAGAAAGGCAGGGCATGGCAGCTAGGCTCTTGAGTTCGGCCGGGCTTAACCGGCACACTATAAGGGTACACTTAGGTGGCCGGGTCCACAACCTTTTTAAACCCGTGACTTTCCCATTCTTACCAAAGCCGTTTCCGTTGGCGGATACACTCTATCTGCTCCCGGCAACAATTATGCATTTCATTTATAATCCAAAAGACAACGCAATGGAGGAGGATATTATAAAAACCATAAACGGTAGCTTAAAATGTTAGCCCTTTTACTTATAAAACAACCATAAGAATATTAATCCTTGGTTATATTTAATATCCTATGAGATTATTATTTTTAATTTTTCTTTTTAATAATTAATAATAATAAATTATTAATATATTTTTAATTTTAATTTTTAAATAAATTTATTAATTATAAATTATTCATAATTGATATTTAATAAGATTTAAATATTAAGTATTTTTTCGATTTTAATTTTTGAGATAAATATATTAATAATAGATTATTCATATTGATGTTTAATAAGATTATTTTAAAGACTTTTAGATGGTAATAATAGATAATCAACAATTAATAATAATTAAAAATAAAAAAAATATTTATTAATAATTATAAATTACAATTCTAATTAAAATTATTAAAATAACTAATAGTAAATTATTGATTATTAATTATTTAAAATTAAAAATTTTAATTACACATAATAATAAGAACATTAATAATAAATTATAGTTCAAAATCAATTTTAAATAATAATTTTAATTAAAATTATTAAAAAATAGTCAATAATAATTTTTTGGTTATTAATTATGTAAAATTAAAATTCATTAAAATAATTTATAATTCGACATTCTAGATTTTTACAATTTATAAATGTGAGTGTTGTTTGTGTTTTGACTAAAGTAGAATAATATCTTTTTAGTTTTCTCTATCAAGCTCAGAATTACATGCACATAGAATGAACTATAATTTAGTTACGAACCTTGGTCTTGTCTGATTATTCATATTGATGATTGATATTTAATAAGATTTATTTTAAAGATTATTAGATGATAATAATAGATAATCAATAATCAATAATAATTAATAATAATAAATTAATTACTAATAATAAATTATTAATTATAAATCAATTATAAATAACAATAATAAATTATTAATTAAAATTATTAAAAATAATCAATAATAATTTTTTGGTGATTAATTATTTAAAATTAAAATTCATTCAAACAATTTGTAATTCAATATTCTAGATTTTGACAATTTATAAATCTGAGTGTTGTTTGTGTTTTGACTAGAGTAGATTAATATTTTTTTAGTTTTCTCCATCAAGCTCAGAATTACATGCACATATAATGAACTATGGTTTAGTTACCAACCTTGGTCTTGTGTGATTATTCATATTGAGTTTAATAAATCTATTAATTATAATTTCTTTATAATTGATATTTAATAAGATTTTAATATTAAATATTTTTTCAATTTAAAATTTTGAAATAAATCTATTAATAATAATAATAATAATAGATAATCAACAATCAATAATAATTAAAAATAAAAAATTAATTACTAATAATAATAAAAAATTAATTAATAGCAATAAATTATTAATTAAAATTATTAAAATAATCAATAGTAAATTAAAAAAATTAATTACACATAATAATAATAACATTAATTAGTTAGGAACCTTAGTCTTGTCTCATTATTCATATTGATTGTTGATTATCTATTATTATTATCATTTTAAAAACTTTAAAATAAATCTTATTATAACTCAATATGAATAATCTATTATTAATAGATTTGTTTAAAAAATTAAAATAAAAAAATATACTTAATATTAAAATCTTATTAAATATCAATTATGAAAAATTTATAATTAATAAATTTATTTAAAAATTAAAATTTAAAAGTATTTAATTATTTTTAATAATATTAATTATTAATAAATTTATTTAAAAATTAAAATTAAAAATATATAATTATTTTCAATAATATTAATTATTAATAATTTATTGTTAATAATTATTAAAAATAAAAAATGTCAAAAGTCGTGGAGTCTATTTTAAGTATAACCAAAGATTAATATTCTTATGGTTTCTTTATAAGTGAAAGGGCTAATACATTTTGAGGGCTAATACATTTTGAGGTACCGTTTATACTTTTTATAATATCCTCCTCCCTTGTGTTGTCTTTGGGCTTTGGGATTATAAATGAAATTCTTAATTCTTTCCAGGAGTAGATAGAGTGTATCGAGGAACGGAAATGATTTTGGTAATAACAGAAAAGTCACGAGTTTAAAAAAGTTATGGGCCCAACCAGGTAAGTGTACCCTTAGAGTGTGTCGGTTAAGCCTGGCCCTTGAGTTCTTTGTAAAAGGATGACGTGGATGACGTGGAGTGCCTTTAATGTAGATCACTCCACTTTTGTCAGTTTCCTTATGCTTACATATTTTGGAATTTTGGTGGTCATTTAGGTGCCCTTTTTCTTCTTATAGTTTTGTTTATTAGAGGGGTGCGTTGCTAGGATGAAGGAAGGAGAGTCTTGATGTTTTTTTAAGAGTAGTTTTTTGTTCTTGTTTTCAGTGAGGATCGTCTAGGAAGAGGTTGAGAAAGAACATGTAATTCAACCCAGAATAATGAAGACATTTTTGTTGTGTTCAGAATTTAGTTCCCTTTCTATTCCTTGTTAGAAATTTTCTTGTTTATTATTTTTTTATTTTGTTATTTTGCTGCCTTTAGTAGTCGGTGGCATCCATAGTTGGGTGATCCCACAATACTGGTTTACAATTTTTGGCCAAACTGGACACTGAAATAATTTTTTCTAACTAAATCTTCACTTTTAGGCACCTAAAGCAACTAAACCGTGAGGAATTTGAAGATGATGCAAACTAGTGATTTGTGACATTTTGTCTGTAGATTCTAAATATACTTTTTCAAAAATTTTGGAATCAGATTGCACTTTTTTCCATCTCCTTCGAAAACTAGTTTTTTTCATAAAATAACATTTTTAAGGAGTGACACTCACCGTATAACACATAATTTTTTGTCCATGAAGGATAAAATTTTAATTCTTTCAAATTTAGATTTGTAACTTCGATATATAGTGCTTCCAGTTGGTTAGATAGTGTTTTCTTGAATATTTTTTCATTAATCAAGTTTCGAAGTCAAACCAATTACAATTGAGACATATGCAGAACAAAGAGCTTGATTTTCAGTGAAAAACCAATGTTTAATAAACCTAAAAAAACAAATTTACATAATAAAACAAAAACATATTAAAATTATAGTCGTTGGATAGCTCGTTCCGAGGACTACCTGATTCCAGTTGGGTTTGTGAAGTCTCCTTCATTTTCATCCTCAATCCAAGCTTCAAAGGGAAAAAATTATGATTTTTTTTGTACCAGAGAGCAAGAAGGTGGGAAAAGGGGGGTTTGCTCGAACCAGGGGGGTTTAAGCGAACCCCCAAGGGTTCGAGTGAACCAGGGTTCATTTGAACCATGGTTTGAGTGAACCCCCTTTCAAAAGGGGTGTTCCTTGTCTTTTTTTGGCAGGAATGGTGGGGCATTTCATTAAATGGGTTTGCTCAAACCTAGGTTCTAGCGAACCCTCTTTGGGTTCATTCAAACCAAATAGTTCGCTCGAACCCCAAAAACATTTTTTTTCTTCCATGGGGTCAATTTTTTCAACTTTTCCTTCCTCACTCCAATTGTAAACCACTTTTGTGGGTTTACCCCACTACATATCAAAGAATGAATTTGTATCAATGTGTCATCTAAATTTTCGGTAGGAGGCTCTACTTTGATTAGATCCATCACAATAAATCTATAGAAAAAATTGGGATGTTTATTTACCTCACTATCTGAAATTGTTTTGTCAAAAGAACTTTCGACAAATAAGTTGTATTGCATACACTCCAATTCTGCTTCAAGCTCTGCCTCTAATTTATCCATACCAGATTGTTGTGATACAAAACCCATTGGTATGACAGTTTGTGAAGCTCTATCACTTTCTTCACTGAAAGATTGTCCTATCAAGTCTCTGGAGAGTTGCTTGGTCTCTGAACCCATTCTATACTTGTAAAATATAATTTTTGTAAAGTGCCTTTCCTTGGTTCCTATTTTCATTTCTCTACTCAATATTCAAATTGCTTGAGTATTTCTCTAACCATCTAAGATCCATGCTTGCTTGAAGAATTAGGAAACACTACTCCACCTAACTCAAGCTACAAACAAGTTCCATCAAAATTTCTATCTAGATCTATAAGACAAGAAAATTTTGAAAAATGTATGAACTCAGTTCAGTATAAATAGAAAGCAATAAATACAAATGGAAAAGTTGGAATAAGTTATTGTGCCTTGGCTAGTATAAGATGATTGAAAAGCTAATTTAGCTTGCAAAGTTTCTATAACATTGAATAGCAACAACTAGATTCCTTGTTAATATAATTATTGCAAGATAGTTTTCCTTCAAATACAGACTCTTGAGATAACTTTAATGCACTAAATCTTTTTGATAAGTTCATTCCATGGTTATTTTTTGTTGTTGAGTTTAGACCTACAAGAATATGTCAAAATAAGCAAACCTAAGATGATGCATGATTAGTTTGAATCATGTGAAATGTTGCTCAAAGCCAGAAAAATAATAGATACTACTGTCACTTTGATCTACCCCTATAAGGTAGATGCTTTTAGGGATTTTTCTAATATTTCATCAATAAAAATAAACAAGAAAAAGGTCAGTCCTCTAGGATGTGGTCTAATGGTTGAGAGGGATGTTATCATGTAAATAAGAGCAGATTAGCTATGTTGGAGTAAAAGGCTTGATGTAATTTAGCTGTTGGGGAAAAATGGCTTCTTGGAAATTTATGTTATTTAACTCCAAAATTTTTCATCCACAACAATTACAAATTGGAATAGTTGTGATGCAATATAAGCCTTGGCGTAATTTAGCAACCTGTGGGAAATTTCCTCTTAACCTGATTGATTGAGTTGGGAGAAGTGTGAGTCCTAGGCGTTGTGCTCTATTGCATTGTGTCGAAGTAAACCAAAATAGATTGCCAAAAGCCATTTGGGAGTTAGTGAAGGAATTTTGCATTATTTAAGTCCAAACTTAGTCATCCTCAATGGTTGCAACCTAGGATGCAACATAAGACTTTATTTAATTAAGCAGTGGGTGATCCCACAATACTAGTTTACATTTTTTGGCCAAATTGGACACTGAACTGATCATTTCTAACTAAATCTTCACTTTGCTAAACTGTGAGGAATTTGAAGATGATGCAAACTAGTGATTTGTGAAATTTTTTCTGTAGATTCTAAATATTTATTTTTTCAATTTTTTTGGAATTAGATTGCACTTATTTTTCCATCTCCTTCGAAAACTAGTTTTTTTAAGTAAACACCATTTTTAAGGAGTGATGCTCATCATATATAACATAACTTTTTTTCAATGAAGGATAAAATTCTATTTTTTTCAAATTAAGATTTATAACTATAATATCTAGCACTTTCATTTGGTTTCAAAGTGTTTTATTGAATATTTTTTCCTTAATCAAGTTTCGAAGTCAAACCAATTACAATTCAGACATAGGCAAACTGTATACAACATAAAAAAAATTGTATGTATCGAAATTCAATTTTTTTTTATTGGATCAAGGACTTCAATATCTAGTGCACTGATATTTTTCAATTTTTTTTTTTGATAATCTGCTATTTTTCCACATGTGTAGAACAAAGAGCTTTATTTTCAGTGAAAACCCTACATTCACAAGAAATTAAAAAAAATATAATAATAAAATTAAATTTATTTAAAATTATACTTTTTGGGAAGCTTATAATAAGGACTACATACTTTAATTTTTTTTAAATGAATTCATTTGATCCTCCAAAAGGTAAATCAAAAGCGATTTTTTATCAACATGTTGATAGGTGTAAAGGAGACTCTATTATAGGTATGGTTTAAAACTAGCGGGGTTCTATCCAAGGGGGTTTGATCTAAGGTGGTTCGATCAAACCCTCTTCAATTGGAATCCTTTAAATGGAACTTTTCAAGGCTTAAATCATTATATTTTCTAAAAATATGTGATTTTAGCAAAAAAATAGGATCTCCCAAAAATTGTAAACTAGTATTGTGGGATCACCCCAACCTGTGAGAAATGGTCTCTTAAACTGATTGATTGAGTTGGGAGAACTGTGGGACCTAGGTGTTACGCACTGTTGAAACTTGAACTATCTCGAAGTAAATCAAGATAAGATACTGAAAGCCATTTGGGAGGTAGTAAAGGAAATTTCTATTATTTAAGTCCAAACTTATTCATCCTAAACATTTTCCTATGAGGAAGAGTTCTGATGCAATAGAAGGCTTGTGTAATTTAGCAGCTTGTGTGAAATGGCCTCTTGACCTAACTAATTGTGTTGGGAGAAGTATGGGGCATGGATGGTGCACTCTATTGCTCTATTCGTGTAATTTTTTAATCCAAAATTAATGTGGATAGATTATTTGATAGTTGCTGACAAACAAAATCTAGGTGCAGGTTGTAGAGTCCTTAAAGCACATGCTATTTTTTTGGGATTTTGAGTTGAAGCTTAGGACTCAAATGTAAACCAATGCTTATTAGCTACAACTTCTGTCAGAGAAGTTCTCCAACAAAGGATATGTATTGTTCGCCATTGAAAAGTAATTTAAGTGGCCAGATGATTAAAGCTAACTACATTAAGACTCTGTTTAGCCTTACGAATAGTAAAGGTCCAGTAGTTTCACCTCGAACAAGATTTTTCCCACCAATTGACTGTCAACCCATCCAATGGTGGGAAAATCCTTTAACCTTTTGGGTAGAACACCCACCAACGAATGCACACCTGTCATTGGCCTTGGAATTTCCTTCCATACTAAAGTACTCTAAAGTTCCATGGATTTTAGACAATGCTAACCTTAACAAAAATCTAAATAGATTTCTGCATATGAACAAAGGAAAGTTGCAAAACACCTTACATCAAGCTACCTTTCAGTGCAAGATGACCAATGTTTACCTTGAAAACTTCTACTAATCAATCCAGCATAAGGAGTGGAATTATGAAGTGAAAGGAAATATTTTAATAGCCTTTTATGAGACCAAGCAGCTTATGGCACCAAGAGTTGCAGGAGA
>VDFB02387472.1:0-38907 GCA_007258455.2 Sequoia sempervirens | reverse complement strand
TAATTTGGGGTTTGTTGTCTCGCCAGGAAGGTCTCAAGATGGACCTAGAGAAGGTGAAGGCTCTTCTAACGGCCTACCCCAAGAACTACTACCGAGGGAGATTCTTCCATTGTTTGGCTTGTTTTTATAGAAAGTTCATTAGAAACTTCAATAGTATTTGTGGAACCCTTTATCAAACAATGAGAGGGGATAGAAAAGAATTCAAGTGGAGCACTGGAGCAGCAAAAATTTTTGAACTGTTGAAGTAGAAGGTGACAGAGCAACCTATTCTAGCCCTCCCAAATTTCAACAAGGTGTTTTATGTGGATTGTGATGCCAGTGGTTGTGCCATTGGAGCACTGTTGAGCCAAGAAGGTAAGCCCATTGCCTATTTCAGTGAAAAGTTAAATGATGCCAAGAGAAAGTATTTTGTATATGATCAGAATTTTATGCAATAGTTCAAGCATTAAAGAAATGGAGACATTATTTGTTGCCGAAGGAATTTGTTCTATATACTAATCATCAGGCCTTGTAGTACATAAATAGTCAGGGAAAATTAAATCAGAGGCATATGAAATGGGTAGAGTTTTTGCAGAGT
Organism: Sequoia sempervirens; assembly: GCA_007258455.2. Classification (NCBI taxonomy): domain Eukaryota; kingdom Viridiplantae; phylum Streptophyta; class Pinopsida; order Cupressales; family Cupressaceae; genus Sequoia; species Sequoia sempervirens. Next base: position 38,330 of record VDFB02387472.1, on the reverse strand, counting down.
TATAAATTTGTTTTGAAACATAGGAGTGGGAAGTCAAATAGGGTTGCAGATGCCTTAAGTAGGAGGCATACATTGATGACAAAGATGTAGATTGAAGTCGTTGGGTTCAATGAACTCAAGACACTATATGCAGAAGATCCTGATTTTTTAGAGGCTTAGAAAGCTTGCAAGGAACCTGTTATAGTGGACAGGACAAGGTGGCTAGATTTCATAATCCAGGATGGCATGTTATTTAAGGGAACTCAATTGTGTATCTTGAGGAGTTCCATGAGGGAGAACCTAATAAAGGAGAAGCATAGTGGAGGAATGGCAAGACATTTTGGTCAAGATAAGACCATTTCCATTATCAGTGAGCATTATTATTGGCCTCAGTTGTCATAGGATGTGAAGAAGTTTGTACAAAGTTGTAGGGTATGTCAGATGGCTAAAGGAGTGAGTCAAAATACAGGCTTATATCAACCCTTACCTATACCAGAGAGGCCATGGGAGGATATAAGTATGGACTTTTTTCTTGGTTTGCCAAGGACACAACGAGGGAATGATTCAGTCTTTGTGGTGGTTGATAGGTTTTTGAAGATGGCACATTTCATTCCATGTCAGAAGACCCATGATGCAGTCCACATTGTTGACTCTTTCTTCAAAGAGGTGGTGAGGCTACATGGTCTGCCAAAAAGTATTGTTTCAGATCGTGACACCAAATTTGTGGGGTACTTTTGGAGGACATTTTGGAAGAAGCTAAAGACAGTTGAAGTTCAGTTCTGCACACCATCCACAAACAGATGGGCAGACAGAGGTTGTTAACAGGAGTCTAGGTAACCTACTAAGATGTTTGGTAGGAGATAAACCCAAGGGATGGGACTTGATCTTACCCCAGGCAGAATTTTCTTACAACAATTTTGTCAACAAAAGCATTGGTAGATCACCATTCCAGATTGTGTATGGAGGTAGCCCCATAACAGCTCCAAAATTGAGGAAGATGGACCAAATGAAGAAAATAAGTGTTGAAGCCGAAAGATTTTGCAGAACACATCAAAGATATACATGAGAAGGTAAGAGAACATATTAACAAGATGAATATGCAGTATAAGGCTAAGGCATATCAAAAGAGGAGGTATAAGGAGTTTCAGATTGGTGATGAAGTGATGGTCCACTTGAGGAAAGAAAGGTTTCAGTGGGAACATATAACAAATTAAAGATGAAAAGTTCGGTCCCTATAAAATTTTGAAGAGGCATGATTCAGGGAATGCATATGAGGTAGAGTTGCCGGATGGATTCAACATTTCCCCTGTGTTCAACATTTCAGATTTGACAGAGTATCATGAAGGTAGTGCAGAGGAAGTATCAACGATGGAACAGTGTGGGATTCTAGCACCTACTTCAGAAAAGGAGGAGATTGAAGAAATCCTGGATAGTGTGTGGGAAGGAGTACCAGGAATAGACAGTATGAAGAATATCTGGTGAAATGGAAAGGAAGGCCTGTTGAAGATTCATCCTGGTTGCCTAAGGCAGAGGTTGACCATTTGGGTTTTCCTCCACCATCTGAGATGTCACGTGGTCACTTCTCAAATTACCCTGGGTGTCTGATGCAGGAGCATCCAATGGTGTAAGGGCAATCTTGCATGACCCAAAAATAGTTAAATTTCAAGTTTCTCAGTTTTTAGATGTTTTACATTTTTGGATACTCTTTTCGTCATAATGACATTCCCAATTTATAGTTTTTATTTTCTATTCCTAGGTTGAAAGATATTGCAGTTTTAGTTTCCCAGATTTGCACCTGAAAATCTTCTGAGTTAGATTTGAGGCACTTAGAGTTCTTGGAACGGCCCTAAAACTTGCTAAAATTGGCGTAGCGGATTTTGGGCACGTTTTTGACTTCGAGACCTTTCCAACGGTTCAAACAGTTCGCGAATCGAAGTTCTGGATCAAAAGTTATGGCCCCAGTAAGTTGGCACACTTTCTAGAAGATACAATTGCAAATGTTCTTTTAAAATTTGAACTTCAAGTTGTAATTTTTCAGCGCCAAACCGCCTAAACTCAAATTTGATTTTTGTTTTGGCTCCAAACTAAAGAGGAGCTCTATTTATGGGCGGGTTTCTAATTTTTGGGTAGCTTTTTGGGGACAAACTCGCATATTGCGAAAGGGTTATTCTGTAGCTTTATGTAACTTGCAGGTGTTGTAGAACTTGGGGATTGAGATCCTCTGCATGTAAGAAGCTCCATTTTCTGAATAATAAAATTATTCTCTTGTTTGTGGGTTATTTTCTGTGTCTCAGGTTGTTCCCTCATCATCCTTTATCTATATTAAACAAGATGAAAATACATGTGGATGAGCACATGAGAAAAAAATAGATAATGATTTAAAATAAGGGACACTATAGAAGTATGTGAAGTCTATGATACATTGTGTACCAAAAAAGTGTGTATAGTTTATTTTTAAAACACCTTGATAAGCCTTATAATGATCTTGATATTATACATGTGGTTGAGTAATTTTACCAATGTCCACTTACCCTACCGTCTTTTTTGGATGAAATTTCAATGAGAGGTATTAGGGGTTTTTAGGGAATTGATGGTGATACATTTCAATATACTAGGGTTTTTGCACTCCCCAAGTCTGAATCATGAATGAGAAGCCTATAAACTATTGTTTCTACCAAGCATTTATAAAGGTTTCTTTAAGTTCACCAAAACTTCATTGAATCCCTTACCATCAAAATAGTAGTTGTGAATTGGTTGTTAATCTATGGAAATAGTGTTTTGAGGTAAGATATGGGTACAATAATGTTATTCTAAGATTATGACTAGTGATTGAGGGTTATAATGTTTCCCCTCCCTCAATTTAACCTCATGAGTAAAAATTTATCCAAAACATTGTTGCAAGTATGAGCTAGTTTGGTGGTGTTGTCATTAATGTTGTCATTGATGTCAACACAGTTTTGTATGTTGCAGATTTTGCGTGTATAGTTGAGATGCTGCTGAGATATTGTGAGTACATGAAGCTATCTTTATGACATTGCAATTGTGTTGAATTGGTGTGTTTTCAAGTGCTTTTGAGAAAATTAATAAAGAAGAGAAGTCAGAGTGATGAATGTGTTTATATTATGCTATGGTATGTGCTTCGTGTTTCTCCTGTGTTGATCCTATGCTTGTGAAAATCTGAAGGTTTGATAAGTATGGTCTAGTGGTGATATCTCCTTAGTTTTAGATTCTGGTTTGATGGTATGTGGAAGTTACATTCACCGGTATGTGAATTGTTTTGGCAAAGTTGGTCTTCTATGGATTGGGAGAAATGTTTCTACTCCACAGTCCTCCGCTATTTTGTTTCAAATCTTCTGGATCTGGGATATGTCTTGGGAATGTGTTCTCTGTGTTCTGGCAAAGAAGATTGAGGTTTGGTGGTCGAGAAGTCATGTTTCAGTATTGTCGTGTGTGTTTGCACAATTTGGATTGACTGGTGAAAGGTGTTCAGTGTTTATAGTGTGTTGCACTTATTGTGGATGTATCTAAAGGAATCTAAGATGTACTCTCATGCATAATGAAGTGTGTTGTGGTATCTACATGTCATCTTCTTGTTGGGAAGCATGTACATCAATGTTCATTTTTGTTTTCAATAGGTTTGGCCAACCTGGTGTTTACAGTTCATTTGAATAATTAAAATTAATTAAGGAAGTGTGTGGCTGATTCGAGACATTATCTTTTGGTCTTGGATAAATGTTTTATTGGTCCACTCTCATTCCTTTCCACCATGGGAATGTTGAGTTGCTAACCTAATTTGAATTTATGAAATGAGGTTTTTGTGGCCGACCTTGGAGAAAGGATCTAAGGTTGAAGATGGTATAAATGCAAGTCAAATTGTGAAGAGTTGTATGAAAATGTGATGCAAAGTGACGAAGCAAGCCACAAATCATAAGAGAAAAAGTGTGTTAAAGTGTGTTGAGGCAGCAGTTCTTCATTGTGTTGGATTCCTGAAGCTAGTGAGCTAAAGGTTTCTGCAATTCTTTATTCAAGGCTGCGGATGTGTGTTAATTGTTGTGGTGGACCTTTGTTCTCTTTTGTATCTATAGGCAGTGAGCCTCCCTATTGGACAGTGAGTCCTTTCTGTAGGTAGTGAGCCTTTGTATTTGGACAATGAGTCCTCTTCTGGGTAGTGAGCCTTTGTATTCCATTTTATAATCTCTTTATATTGTGAGTTAACCCTCACCGTGGTTTTTCCCTCATTGGGTTTTCCATGTAAAAAAATTGGTGTTCATTGTGTTGATTTACTTTCTATTATTTGTGATTCATGCTCATACTTAACAACAAAATAGTGTGGTTGTGGAATTAATAAGTGTTAAAGTTTTAAGTTCAAATTTTGTGACAACTAATTCACCCCCCCTCTTAGTTGTCATGTGCTTATTTAGCAAACATAATATAGTGGTGTTTATTGCTAGAGAAGATAGTGTCTTATAGGAAGCCCATGAATAGTCATTACATCATAACCTACAAAAGATAGTCTACATTTTCATCAAGGATTAATATACAAGTAAGAAGTACCATACATCTATTATTTACCAAGGGATAATATAGAAAGGTTATCCTAACCTTGAGAATCATCAAATGAAGAAAATGATAGTAATGACATAAGAGAGAGCCCAACCACAAGAAAAATACAATATGATAGTCATATATGGATTTTCAATAGTCTATGAAAGGGCTAGTTAAAAATTAACATAATTCATGAAGATGGTTGTTTTAGATAGAGGATGGGAGTGAACAATATGTTATAGAAGGGTGTGTGAACAAATCTGTGACACAAAAAAGATGCCAAATTGAAAAAAATGCCAAAATAGACCATTTTGCACATGCCAAATGGTCTAACCATTTGGCGGATGCCAAATGGTCTAACCATTTGGTGTACGCCAAATTTGTTGCTCACCAAATGAAAAAAGGTAAATAAAAACAAAAAACAACCTTCAATCATTATTTTCTACTCAAACCATGGCTTGGTTTGGGGTTTTTCATCTCTACAACTCACACTCGCCAAATCTCTTTCATTTTTTACACTCTTAGCTTGCAATTACTCACGAGGATGCCACCAAGCCATCAAAGAGGTCAAATATTGCAAAGAGGTATGTATTTCTATTGTTTTTATTTTGAATTTGAATTAGAATGTAGATTGAAATAGGTTTTTTTAATAAAACTCTATTCTATTTACCAGGGAATGAATCTCCACCTCTAAACATTGAGAATTCAAAATCACCCCCTCATGTAGAGCCTCTTGAACAACATCCTCAAACCCCTCAGTCAGTTTGTAGGCATCCTCATGGAACACAAGAAAATATCCTAAATCAAATTGAAAACAACAAAATAGAAATTGAACAATTGATTGGAAGATTAACTGAGCATGTTGAAACTCACCCTTATAGGAGAGGGATTGTTGAATTGTTAAAGTCAATTGTATCACATGTAGGAGAAATGAGCCAAAAAATTAATTTTTGGACGAATAAGAAGGATGAGTTAAGACAATTTTATGCTAGTGGTCTTTCACATGCAAATATGAAAAAACAAAAAATTAGCAAAGCCAACTTGTGTGCCCTATTTACAAACCCGAGAACCAACACACTTTTATCTCATGCATGCAAGAGGTTCCCCATCCATTGGTGCCACCATGAATTAATTAAAAATAAGTTTTGGGAGCAGTGGTGGATGGTTTTTGACCAACCTAAATGCAATAACCATGAGGTACCATAGTACTTTTTGAGGAAAATCTATTGTCAGTTTTTCCTCAATAAGATGCCAAATTATTTTGACATCTTAGACTTTCAAGGTAGAGGTGGGGGATCCACACATGATAGACTAGGTGTACAACGTAATTCACAATTGGCACCGAGACCCTTGGCCAAACCCATGGTGGAGCATGTCATCATTCCTTCCATTGTGAAGGACAGTATTGAGGTGGACACGCTAGAGTCAATTAGCTCGCTCACTCAAACTATTGTATGTGTGAGGCCTCTAGTAGAGCCTGATGTGGACAAGACTTCTAGGCCTTGAGTTACATCCCACGATTGTGTTGCTTGTGGTGCTATTTGCACATACGATTATCAGAGTGATCGATATGTAGCTCCATAGCCTACATCAGTTGTAAAGGCAATGGCTAGATGATAGATGAATTGTTGAATAAAACATTTGGCATTGATACTCAGGTAAAATTCAACAAGTTCATTTAATTTTGTTTATTAAATTATATTTGGAAATTTAAGTATAACTAAATTAGTAGAATCAATATGATAAAATTTCAGGGTCAGAGTGTTCATGATACATGTACCATTCCTATAGACACTTATTTGTTCTCAATGTTGAGTCCACAGGTATGCAACTAGTATTAAAGAAATAATTATTGCATGTCAATAGTTGAATGTCATTTGAATGATTGTCTCATAACATGCTTTGGATGTCAAATAGTTTCCTGGTGGACCTTCGATCTCCACACCTTGCTATTCATATCCTTAAACAACATTCACTCAAGTAACCTTTATTCATTAATGGTGTTGTAAGACAATGTTAGCTAGTTTTCATAATTTTGTGTATACAAATCTAAAAAATTGATGAGAAACACAAACATTGGTTGGTCTTGTGAGATCCTAATTATATTTACCATTCAATGCCCATCTTATTCTTCCATTCATATCATCACACATATTTTAACTATTTTATATCACATATCCCAATCTTTAACACCTTATATATTATACCACCTTCCTCCATATTTCATCTTATACACATATCCTTACGAGAAACCTTTCCTTATACTCATTATTGACCAAATCTCTTATACATTATTACTACACACCTCAAGTTCCCACTTCATGTACTATATTCAAACCTTAGACACTGCCTAATTCACATTATGGTCTAATATTCCCTCCTAATTACTTCCCATTAACATCTAATAGTTCACCTTAAATGTGTATTATCACATCCCAGTTCATCCAATTAATCTCTACTAGTCCATTCTATGTTCCATCATCCCCTCTTGATCATGTCCCATTATCTTCTCCTAATTCACTTTATGTTCCTTTATTCCTTCCTAATCCCATCCCATTAACATTTAATAGTTCACCCTATTTTTCGTGATCCCCTCCTAGCCCATCCCACTAATATCTACTAGTCCATCCTATGTTTCATTATCCCCTTCTACTCCCATCTTATTGTACCCTTTATTGTTTCACCCCATGTTCCATCATCCCCTATGTTCCTTTATCCATTCTTTGCTATACCATCTTTGTGCATGTTTCATCCTATAACTCTTCTCCATTATTAATACACAAAGGTCAAGTTCCCACTTCATGTTATAACTTCATCTGAATGAGTTAGTAGTGATTTTGGAGAAATATCTATGGAAAAATTGGATAAGGTATGTAATCTGGATTGGTGATTTTCCTCCTCTATTGCTACTAAATTGTTGCTTTAAAATTCTCTTAAATCTATTACTGAGATAATTGAGGAGGTGTCTACTATAATATTTTATGATTTATTTTTTATGAATTCAACATCCTTGCTAATTAAAATTTTCTTGTTAATAGGTTATATAGTTTGTATACCTAAAAATTTTTGTTGTAGCCTATGAAGATGAAATTTTATCCTCTATCATCCAATTTTATCCTTTTCTATTTTCCATAAATGTATATGACATCCACCCAAAAAATTTGAGGTGCTCTACATTCCATTTTAATTTTATCCACATTTATTATGGAATGTTATCACACATTCCCTTTGTGAGAAATTTATTTAGTAGGTACATGCTAGTGTTGCAATAGTCTCCCCTAGTATTCATTTAAAAACCCCTTGTTATTCAACTTGCTTCTCACCATCTCCATGATGGCTAGTTTTTTCTCTCTACCAATCCATTTTGTTGTGGTGTATATCTAGTTTCAAACACTCTTTTAGTGCCTTCATTCCTTTAGAAATATATAAATTATTTGGAGGAATACTCTCCTCCTTTATTTAATATGAGGACCATGATAAAGTTTTCACATTTCTTCTCGCCCAAGGGATTAAACTCTTTAAACTAAAAGAGGGGTAAAAATTTATTCAAACCAAAAAAGAGTAGTACAAATCAAGGGAATTACACACCCATATCAAGAATTAGACCCATGTATTTCTACTATAGTCATCAATAAAGTTCATAAATATTGATTTTTTCATAGGGTGATAGTTTGCAGGGGTCTACACAATTCTTAATGCACCAAATCTAATTGTTCTTTTTCTATCCTAGAGATCCTTGACTAAAAGGGATTTATATGTCATTTTCCTAAAATATAAGCTTCGCATTTTCTTTTAGGCTATACTATGGTTGGTAATCCACTAAATACGTCCATTTTGGATAAAATAATAAGTCCAAAAAAACTTGAATGTCTATACCTTAAGTACTAGAGCTTGGAGGGGTCTTTGATGACCATCTTGAAGGTTGCCTATTATGATATTATTATACTCTTCATATGTTTGGGAGGAGTAGCTACAAATTTTCTAAGAAATCAATTTGTATTTTTATTGAAAATATTCAATTATTTATGATTTGGACTACCAATTTTTTTTTCTTTCTCCTTTTTTATTTTCCAAATATTATGCACTTTCTATTTTCATCAAGACTTTGTAACCTTTTGGAATAGCTATCCAACTCTTATGAGATTATGTTTTATAGCCGGGGCATGATAAAAATTCTCAATTTCTTTTGTAACCATGCTTGGTGTGGATCATTATCTACCCTCTATCAACTAATAAAGCTATTTTATTGTTTCCTATTTTGTTCTTAGACTAGAAATTTTTATATTGATGAACGAAAAAAAGGTTTCACTTCCACTCATGTGGTTGTTGTATCCACTACTCAGGTATTAAACTTCAGTATTTCTTTGCACAATAATGTTGCACAAGATAAATAATTTTGAATGCTAAGATTCAACATCCTCCTTAAACAAATTTTCACTTTGTTTTGATTGGTCATGTTTCCTTTTTTTAACATATTTTTATAAAATGACCATACTTGTGGCAATAATATTAAACATTACTTTTTATCATACCTTTGTTTTGAGCTACTATTTTTTTAATATTTAAAGTCTAAGTGTGAGTTGCTTTCTATCTCTTAGTTTCTTATTAATTTTGGTTTTGTTTTCTAGAGTTACTTCTCCATCTTCCTTTGTAGTTTCTTTTGGAGGTTTTCATTCCTCCCTACCTCTTATATTAGCTTTATATTTGAATGCTTTCTCTATGGGAGAAAGGAAATAATTTCTTAGTTGCTACTCATGGGTTTGAGGTGAATCCATTAACTCAACTAATGATAGATTATTAGCCTTTTATATTACAATGACTATAAGGTCAAATCCTATGGGTATAATACTAAGTATTTTTTATGGATCAATTTCATAATCTTTAATATCTTCACCATTAATATCTAGTTGATTTGTTAGACTATAAACTCGTAAATGAAAGTTCAAAATCTCTTGTAAGAAACCATGATTTGACTAATTTACTTTGTTACTTCCTTTATAGGAGTTTTGAAGAATCTCCCTTGTATCCTTTGAGTAATTGTTCCTATTTTAGGGAAGATGAATTCTCCCATTGCTACAAGTTTTAATAATTCTCAAGGATTTTGCATCCTTCTTCCTTGTATCTATTGGCTTGGTCTTTTAAGAATTTTTTAGGGCTCCATATGCAGCTAGATTCGTAACATTAGGAAATCAATTCAAAATTAGTTTCCATAAACCATTAGTCATTAATATTTTTTTATTTTCATTGACCATATATCATAATTTATCCCATCAAATATGTGCAATTACTATTAAATATTAATTTATATTCCAACCATGATAGAAACTCAAAGTAAAAATTTAATACCCATAAATCTAATACCAAATACAATCTATAACCTTTGGATTTGATATCACTTGTTAAGAAAAAGAAAGTAAACAAGAGTATGGAGACTACAGGAAGGGACAACTCTTTAACTTATAGAAAATATTATATATTTATACCATCAATAACCTTTATAAATAGACTACAAAAAAAATTAAAAATAACTTTTCTTGTTGTTGTGCATGCTCTCTTTGGAGTTATTTTGTATGCTCTCTAGAGCTTTCACTATGTATGCTCTCTTTAGAGCTACTAGGTGTAATCATATTTCTAGAGATATTATTTCTATTGTGTATACTTTCGTGAGCTATTATTGTGTTCTTCCCTATAGTTATTACTATTGTGATTTAACTCGTTTATGTTCTTCTATCCTACATATAAAATTCTTTATTTTTCCTACCAATGTTGATTTCCACCCACTAGTAGTTAATTCCCCACCAAAATTCTTGTTAAAAAATTAACCAAATCAAGGCATAAAAAATTGAGCCTTTAAAAAAAACAAATTTGGTGGATGTTGCAAGATCGGATGTCTCCAAATCTAAGAGATATTGGGCAAGAATAAAGCACATGTTAGAAATTATTTTAGTGACTCGAGTTATTTATTTCTAAAAATTTAGGGGACACCATTGATGCCAAGGTGTTTGTTTATATGATAGTTCATATGATACAAGGTAGGTACAAAAATTGCTTCTATTTTAAAATTTATAATCTAGCAAGGCTTACAAAAACTAGGATCTTCATTTTACTATTACCCAATATGAGAAGGGAAGCCAAAAATGAACAAATAAAGATCACATTACCCCCAAGGCTTCATATCTTGAAGCCACTTATATGTAAATGTGGCATAGAAAAACCTTCATCACAATTGGTCATTAGAATAGTTGTCCTCGATTTTAGACACCTATGTATGTGTCCCTCTAATTTTGTGTCCCCTATTGATTTATTTTTATTTTTCATGTTAAAAATTTTAAATTAAAGACAAATTTAAGGAAAATGTTACACCATGTTCAAGGAAAATAATTAGCTTCCACTGATCAATTTATAATCCAATGTATTCGCCAAACATATTCTTTATTAAAATGACAATTCCCATAACACCTTAAAATGTTTTGTCTAATAATAACACATGGACATTGTTCATTTTCCTATTAAATGTAAAAAGGGATAATTTTCAACTATAAAAACATTATAGATATTGGAACAAATTTCATGAAAAACTTTAATGTTTTTGATTGATTGAGAAGAAAGATAAGAACAATACATTAACAAACACTTATTTTAAGAAATATAAAATTATATTAAATATTCTAAATTTCAATTTTTTTAATAAATACAATCTGAAGGACCATTAGATGTTTGTTGTAATGTCGTAATTTCATTCTCATTCTAGTGGTAATAGAAAATATTTGCTTTCTTCTTTCATTTTGTTGTGTAATTCTCTATTGTTGTTGTGAGTTTAAGACTGTAAGAGGAGTGCCCTTCTTTAAGAAGTGTGTGGTGTGGAATGATGTATATGTGATCATGTGTTGAGATCTGAGTATCAGCAAGAATTCCTAAGACTACCAAAATTAGTTAGCAAAATGTGTCGATAGTTTAGTGTACTAGAAGTCACTAGAGGTAGTGAGCCGAAGGTTACGGATGGTAAAGAGACATTGTAGTGGTTTCTTTAGTTTCTCTAATATATTGAACCTACTCATAGTTATTTCTTTGTAATCTGGAAGACGTGATCTTCCAGGGTAGTGAGCCCTTGGCAATGAGCCTTTCTTTTGGATAGTGATTCCTTCAAGTGAGCAAATTGTAATTAGTTTTGGATTTCATATAGTGAGTTAATCCTCATCATGTTTTTTCCTTTACAGGGTTTTCTATGTAAAAATTTGATGTTCTATTGTGAATATTTATGGATATGTTTCTTTGTGGCATTTACCTACATTCATACTAATATATAATAAGGTTTTGAAGGTTTTAATGCACAAAGTTGATTCACCCCCTATTCTCAGTTTTCCTATGAGTCTAACAATAAGATTTTCCATAATAGGCATCATCTCTCTAGCTAAAGTTTCAATACTTACAAAGTCTTGGAGACCCTCCAAATCCTTGTCCAATTATTTCAATTTATCTTCAAGAACATGGGAAATGGTAGTCTCTAAGTCAACATAAATGTTGGGTTTTGAGGAAGTCATAGCTAATGAGGGGATGAGTGATGTAATAAAAAATGGATTGGGTAGAGATAATACCTTTGTGTGTGAGAGTTATGATACTTAGGCTCCACATCGGATGTAATTACAATGCGATATGTCACAAGTCTAAAACTACATCTCACAAGGGTATTAACAATAGGACACTAAGTTGTGAAGCTCATATGAGTTTTAAAACACTTAGGAAAGCCTACTATGAAGAGAAAGTAAAGGAAAATGACATAGAATCCAACCAAATGCAAAATTAGAGACAAAAATCACATAAAAGACACAATGGTAAGTTTGTTATCCCAGTTTTAGTGAAATTTGACTAGTCTAAGTCATCATGTTCCCTAGATTGGCAAGGTTATTTTATAAAATTTAGAATTTGGATGTTGTCTACAGTGTTTAAGCACCCTACCCTGTGAATGTGCAAGTCTTACAATCAAGAAAATTATAGATTTTAATAGGGGTAATCCCACAAAATAGGTTTACAATTTTTGGGAGATTCTGATTTGTTGAAATCACATATTTTTAGAAAATATAATGATTTAAGCCTTAAAATGTTCCATTTAAATCATTCTAATTGAATATGGTTTGATCAAACTACCTTAGATCAAACCCCCTTGGATAGAACTCAGCTAGTTTTAAACCATACCTATAACAAAGTCTCCTTTACACCTATCAAAATGCTGATATAAAACCACTTTTGATTTACCTTTTGGGGGATCAAATAAATTCATTTAAAATTTATTTTTGTAAGTATGTAATCCCTATTATAAGCTTCCCAAAAAGTATAATTTTAAATAAATTTAATTTCATTATTATATTTATTTTTTCTTTCTTGTGAATGTAGGCTTTTCACCAAAAATCAAGCTCTCTATTCTGCACATGTGGAAAAATAGAATATTATCAAAAACAAATTTGAAAAATATGAGTGCACCAGATATTGAAGTCCTTGATCCAACAAAAAAATATTGAATTTCAATACATACAAAAAAATTTATGTGTTATACAGTCCGCCTATGTCTAAATTGTAATTGGTTTGACTTCGAAACTTGATTAAGGAAAAAATATTCAATAAAACACTATGAAACCAATTGGAAGCACTAGATATCATAGTTACAAGTATAAATTCAAAAAAAATAGAATTTAATCCTTCATGGAAAAAAATTTGCGTTATACGGTGAGCGTCACTCCTTAAAAATGGTGTTTACTAAAAAAACTAGTTTTTGAAGGAGATGGAAAAAGAAGTGCAATATGATTCCAAAAATTTTGAAAAAAAATATATTTAGAATCTACAGAAAAATGGTCACAAATCACTAGTTTGCATCATCTTCAAATTCCTCACGGTTTAGCCACTATAGGTGCCCAAAAGTGAAGATTTAGTTAGAAAAAATTAGTTCAGTGTCCAGTTTGGCCAAAAATTGTAAACCAGTATTGTGGGATCACCCATAGATTTGTGATTTTTCAATATGAAATATAATTATCCAAGAAGTTTCTTACAACCCTCAATCAATAAATGCACTTGGAAAGATAATTTATAGATTGTATAGTACAAAATCTCAATGATCTTATCTTGACAAATTTGAAAATTTAAAAAATTTAAAAGATTATGCAACAAATCAATGCATGTTTTCCTCTTTTTCACTATATGCCAATGCCTGAATGAATTATTTGCACACTTTTAGATTTTATTTAGATGTTGAATTTAACCTAATACAAATTTATCAATGCAAACTTGAACTTGATCTACTTTTGCAATGACTAAAACTAACCCTAGATGGATTTTGAATACAAAATGCAATAATTATTTTTACGTTTCTAATGCTTTTATGATAATTATGTATGAACTAATGATGGATTGGAATAATATAAGGTGTAATTCATATTTCAAAAGATCTTTAGTGTTTGAAATAGTCAAGTTCAACAAAAAATGTTTGATTGGGAAAAGGGATCTAGACCCTAAATCATGCATTTCCCAATTGGAGGATTAGAAATGATCTCAAATTCACTTGATTAAAAATCCTAATAGGAAGGGTTAGAATGGTGGATCAGGTTTCTAATCCTTGTGTATATTCATTTGAATGATGATATTATAGATTTATGATTGCTAATAGACTGATTTTGTATGATTCAAATGAACTAAGTAAAATATGAAGATGTAACAATTTGTTATGATTTCTAAGAAACTAGATGTAGACAAACAAAATTGAATTCAAGAAACGAGAGGGTAGACACAGATGTAGTGATATAAATTTGAGCTTGATCTTGCTAGTCTAGGGCATCATACGCTCTAGATTATCCTCATTTTTTTTCTCAAATCTAAAAATGCAGGCTTTGGGACACCAGTCTATAGCTTTTATCATCTGGGTGTTGTTGTTGGAACTTTGTCTGTTATTGAGAAAATACATATTTTGTAACTTTTCAACTTGTAGGGGTTTGATGCATGAATAAATGAGTAGCCTTGAATCTTCCTCCCACTCACTTCATATATGCCACTTGCACACATATGAGGAGAGGAAGGGTTATGCCATATAGGGGCTTACCTAAGTCAAATCCAGTATTGATATTTCTATAGGTCCACAATGGAAAATTATGATGAAAGAGAGTGTATCCTTGGTTGGATAGAGGCTAATTGTTAAATAAGTGATGAATTGACAACCTTGCTGCAACTTACCACTTAGATCTGGTCTCCTTGATGGATTGAAGTCATACTCATCACCTTCAACAATCAATTGTTGCTTTACTTGAATTGATGTGATCACCTATAAAGGTTATTACACACAAAAAAAATGTATGTAAATGTGAACAAATACTCATGCATAACATATGACATGAATGCTTGAATGATGAAATGCAACAAAAATCTTGATAATTTTTCTCTTGAATGCTTGTATAATAATCAATTGCTTCATTGATCATCCTTAGGTTAAAATGGTGAAAATATATTGTATTTATATGCAATTATTCTAAATTCCCAAAAATCAAATGTTAACATCTGACATCTGAAATTTACAATTCAAATAATAAATTACCAACACTGACATATTCAAATTTGGAGTCAAAAGTGTTGGTGTAAGCACCATGTGCCCTAGACTAGATTCCTTCTTTTTCAAAACCAAAAGTTTCAAAGAAAAATATTAAATGTATAATTTGATATCCTATGTTTGATTTTCCAAGAATATTTATAAAATTGGTAATTAATACATAATTAAGTCCAACCACATAGGGGGAGCTAAACTAAATGTGAAATTATCAATCGTAATTTTTTTTGATGCTACAGTTAGAAAGATATTTTAGAGCTCTTCAAGTCTATTTATGCACTTTTTCTAGAATCTACCCTAGGTACATTTTATTTAGTTTTTTGTAATTTCACATTTCTATCAATTACTTGGATGTCTTGACACCTGGAAAGGATCTATTTGAGTAATATGAATTCATTTGATCTTCTTTATATGCACTGATATTATTAGTCTCCAATTTTATTATTTGAGGATGTATCATGGGTTTTTTGTTCATCCTTATGTGATCATCCTAACAAAGGATAACTACGAGTCTTGGAATAAAGACATCCTAACACATCTCAAGTGGCTTGATCTTTTACCTTATCTATATGGACTCATACCTACACCAAACACACCAGGGAACTATTGATCATGACACTATGTGTGCTATATCTGACATTGATTGTCCCCACACACTCTGGACTTGACTTTGGAAGATCCATGGAGACCCTCATATTTATCCATACCTAGAGGATCCTATTGTACATTATCTCATTCC
This sequence comes from Sequoia sempervirens, assembly GCA_007258455.2. Lineage (NCBI taxonomy): Eukaryota > Viridiplantae > Streptophyta > Pinopsida > Cupressales > Cupressaceae > Sequoia > Sequoia sempervirens. The sequence continues at coordinate 22,485 of VDFB02387472.1, read as the reverse complement.
TCTTGTAGATGTAGATTTCATACCCTTTGATGATGAAGCTTTAGAGGAGCTTGAGTATATCATAGGTCTTGCATGTTCTAATGGTTCAAAGACTCATCTAGATGTTCTCACTCTTCACATCAAGACTACATCATCATCTCCTAGTTTTCTTGATTAGTTTGGCATTGCCACGTCCTTGGCCCCTATTGGCTTAGTGTAGTAGGACATTCATCTTCTTCTCTAGACATAGCTACTTGAAATTCATATTTTACAGGCATATCATCCTTGTTTGTAGATTCTCAAATTGTAGCTTTGGAGGATTACTTTAAGGAAATTCTTCTCCTCTTTGTTGAAAACCGCATCATCATTTTTGACCCATCATCTTCATCATCTTTGGAGCTTGTTCTACATAAGCCTTCACATGTTTATGGATTGACATCATGTCTTTTTGATGTGTGGACACTTTAGAACTTTCCAGAGGCACACATCATTTGGATTTTGATTCTTGATTCACCAATCCTTTTGGATGTTCTTCTCCAATCGCCAGTGTATTTTTCTCTTCCTAAGGGGAGCAATGTAGTTTATAGGCAATGGATCATGTTCTTTCTTCAAGTGTTCATCACTGACATAGGATCTATTTCTTTGTGGGGAGGATTCATATCCTTATTTTCTCTCTCCTAATGGGGGACATCTATTGTACTTGTGTGATAGAAGCAGTCCTTGGGGGGTCACATTGATTCCTCCTTCTGTCCTTCTCTCACTAGTGCAGTTATTTAATTCTCTCTCTTTTGGAGAGGATTTTTTCCCATGTGGTTTTCTCCTTTTCTTTGGTTATGAGAGATCTCATTTTATTTATACATGGGTACCTCATCAGGCCTTGTAGTCAAGACCCAACCATGCATCCATCATCGCATTCTTCATCATGGTTTTCAACTTCTCCCTAAGTTAATCTTAAGAGGGGTGTTGGAGTAATTAGGACAACACTTGATTAATTAATTATTAAGTCCCCTATTACTTTATTCACTTAAACTAAACTTAAGAGTGGTTTTTTATTATTTGATTGGACTAAATAAAGGTCAATTTGTCTCATTGCATGAGATTGAGACACTTATATCAATCTAATCAAATCCTCGTCTAGGGTTTTTTTAATTCTTTTATAATCATTCACCTTCATTGTAATCATCCATTCCATTCAATTCATTTACAATTGCAAGTTAATCTCAATATCATATGCTTGTATGATACGTGTGTGGATTCAATCATTTCTCTCTTGGTTTCATAAAAAAATAGTTGCTTTTAATCTCTCATTTGTGATAGGAATTTTAGTTGTAAGTGATTTCTAGAAGCTGTGGGGTTCAAAGTGTGTCCACTTTAAACTTACCTTGAGCTTTTCCTAAAATTATTTCTTTTGTGAAAAATAATCAAAGTTCAATATGAGGTTCTATTTTATGCAAAAACCAAAAGGTGGTAAAAAAGTAGGAACAAAAGAAGTAGTCCAGAGATTGTGGGGTACATTAGAAGAGGTTTGAGAGGTTTAACTAACAAGATGGCCCTAGTAATTAAGATCAACTATAGGATTTTATGCCATATAGGCAATATGGGTGTTTGATCATTGCAAAAATTAAGATGTTGGCTCATGCATTTTTGGACACTTATAGTTCTTGCACTAAGAATGCCTATTTTTAGAAAAAATAGTGTATGTGACACATTAGGCGCCTTAGTCGAATCCATAAGTTTATTCAATAGTACTTGATATGTGTGCATGGAAAGTCTTGGGTGTCAGATAGTGTGGGATGTTACAACAATGGTTGTCTATGATGGAAGTCATGTTGAATGAGATTGTAGTTTCCTATGAGTGTATGGGTTCTCTCTTAAATACCTTAAGTGCTCACGTGTGTGCTAAGTTATCTCTCCTCCTCCTCAATTTCCAATTAAAGTCGCTTTTCTATAAGCAAACCCTACCTCTTTTGACCATTGGAGGTAGATTAGTATTTTGAGATGTAATAGTAATTGAGTTTAGGGAAAAAAAATGATTTTGAATGTGGGGGACATAAGCATGTGCGGCTTGGTCCAAAGAACAAGAGCATGACGCACTAGTATCTAAGGCAATTAAAAAGACTAAGAATGGGAAAGAGAAAATGTCTAGATGTGAAAGGAGGTCTTATCCTCAATGGAGGGTGTAGGTTTGGGACATATCTCAAATTGGTAAAAGACAATCAAAATTGTACATAATAAATGAGGGAATTAATGAGAAGGTAAACTATCAAGTATGTAACTTTCATCTCTATAATTCCTACATAATTATAATTATGAAGTGGATAATAATATTTAAAAATATATTTTATAAATAAACCCAACTTGTAATACAAATACAGTACTAAAAGTACAATGCATAGATTGTACTAATTTCATGTTAGTGTGGCACCAACCCACCTACCATTGAGTGTAGGTGAAATTGTCACTCAACAAAATTCCATTAAAAAATGACAATACATTAGCATAAAAATGAAACCTAAATTCAATGGCTATATATTATCATTTTAATTATAAAATACAATCATATATATATAATTTTTTAAAAATAAGATATATTTTAACAATTGAAGGGCAACGTCGACTTGATAACGTACAAAAAATTGACATGACAGTCAATTTGGGCTGACGCAGAGTACGTTAGTCGGTGGGACGTAGGGCCGAGTTGGAACTGGCTTGAGAATTGGTCGCTTTGGATTATCTGAAACCATGCCTATAATCACAGATGCTTTACGATTGAAACGAAACATCATTGTCGACCTTTAATCATTATTCATTTGAATAATTTGTAGTGAGGTGGCCTGAGACTGTCACATGGCCCAAAATCAAAAGCAAACAAATTATTAGAAAACAAAACATGTCAAATCAACTTTACCTACTCTGTCTTCTGATGCACTGAACTGAATTCTTACTATTAAAATGGTACCGAATGCATATGGGCATTGTGGAATTAGTATTCTAAAGAAGGGAGCGAAGTTCCATGCGACACATGCCAACGCATTCTTCACCAAATCTACAGAGATGAGCTGCATTATAAGGACACGAACGTGAATCCTCGTGAAGAGATGATAAAAAGCTGTCGTAAAATGAATTAATATTAGGGCATCAAATGTTTCCGTTGGTTTCAACAACGAATATCTGCTTATTTGATCGTTTAGGTAAGCACGTTTGTCGCTTGGATGGTTTTCTAAGCGATTAAAGAAAATAACGGGCATCTTAGTCCTTGTCGACCCGGCGTTGTTTACGGTCGAAAGCATTTGAAAATTAGACGTTTGGCACGTTGTCGACGTCAAATGTGGGCCCCCCTTATACGTAGGAAGATTTGACTTTATAGTGTGATTGCTGGGCTTCTCTTCCAATATTTATGGTACTAAAGCTGTCTGAATTGGACTTTTCTTTGGACCTGCGTGGATAAATAATTGTGTTTTAACTTTTATGGTAACTTGGTTGCTAGCCATGTATCTCAGCTGTCATTCATGAGGTCAATAGTTTTCATTGTTATTAGTATTACAGTTTATTATTACCACTTGTTAATATTAATGTTGACATATCTTAACAAAATCACAAATGAAGATGAATTTCAAAAATTGTAGATGTGCCAAACAAAAAGAATGTTTGCTAACATTAATTGAAAGGGAATTAGATTAGAATATTGTTGTGAAAATAGCTAATCTAGTATATTGATGTCAATAAAAACATATGAAAGTTTTAGAGAGACAACAATGTTTCATATTGTCATATTGGGTATAAATTAGAATGTTTGTTCAAACCATTTGAAAGGGAGCCAAAATATGATATTGTTTAAGAAAATAACTAACCAAGTACATTGGATATCAATAAAAGAATGTCAAAGCTTTAGAGAGACAACAATACGAGTTTTCAAATATAGGGAAGCAATTTCTCTATAGCCTTTGTCAACTTCAAATGTGATGACTTCTAATTTTTGAAACAAAGGTCATTTGGCCTCTAGTTTCTATCATGTTTTGTTCATGAGAAGAATAGCTCATGCTTTGTCTTTTCTTCTATTTATTTTAAGTTTATCTTAAGATGTCATATATTGATACTTAATGTCACATATTTTTTATATAAGTTAACAAAATTTAAAAATTCATCTTATAACTTTTTAAGTCTTAATGATTTGGTTATATCTTGATTCATATATGTCTTTTAATCATAGATTGAATCATAAGTGTGATCTTGTACCCTAGATAGTAGTGCATCCATGATAGCATCCCTAAAATTCAAATATTCTTAAATCACATATCTTGAGCTAACCCTTGCACCAAAGTGTGTTGTTGTCAATAAATTATGCACCAAAATATTTGAAGTTAGCACCTATGGTGTCATATTTAAAATAAAACCCTAAGACGCTAGAAACCATCAAATCTTGGAATAAAAAATCATTAAATCAATTTGAGAGAAATTTCAATTAGTATTATTTTAGGTATTGTATCAACTTTTGAAAAATACTACACATTAGACATTCTACATCTATGTATCTTGTGTGTCTTCTAGCATTGTGACATTACCACCAATGTCTAATAAGGAACCAAGGGAATTTCATAATTCACACCTTTTACAAAAATCTCTTTAAGGTTTTTCTCAACATCATTATCTTGAATCTAATACCATTTCCAAGAGTTTAGGCTTTAGAAGTTTTCAACATGATCAATAAAATGGGTATCATTGTTCTATGATCATTTGATTAGGTGAATCAAAATACATTCAAAGAGTCATTTAGGGATCTTCCAACATAAAGTGGTTGGTGTTCATAATTTTTAGTAGTCAAAACATTGTTATGTAGCCTTGGGATGATATAGAGCATCTAAGGCTTGACAAAGGATACTTGTGCCAGTAATAAATTTTTTTTTTTAAAATAGGATACAATCATCAATTTTATTCGAATACGTGAAAAATCATTGATTGTAGTGATTGCAAAACTATCTCATAAGAAAAGTGATGAAATCATACCCAATATGCAAATTTTGAAATTGGTTCTTATTGAAAGTTTTGATTTTTTCATTTTGCACATAGAGCATGGAATATGGACATAACAACACTTTCCATCTTCCAAGCAAGGGAAAACATATTTTGGTTCCACTAGAGACATTACAGTTCTAAATAACACTAGTATACATCTTTTACAAGGGTTAGTTCTCTTATTTCCCTCATTGTATGTGTAAATTGTAGGTTTTGAGGATTATGGAACAATTTTTTGTAGTTTCAAACATCATTGTAGTATTTCGAGATTATTTTTCATTTTGATGAGCTAAGTTGGCATTGTGAAAACTTCCCAAAATGTATAAGCATAACTATATTATAGTCTTGATTGAGGGTGGTTTTTATCATGTGTGCTAGAGTTGTTTTGTCTTTTATGGTTTCTTCATGGTAAATTGTGTTTCTTAGTATTTTTTTCTCTCTTTCAAGTTATTAGTATTTCAAATATGTTTTCATGTGTTGTTAGAACAAATTTTTAAAAATATGTTACCAATGGTTATTTCTTGCATAATGACCTCCATGTTTGAACTGTTTAAGATTGGATATAATCTATAAATTATTTAATTTATTTTTTTTAGGTAATCCCTCCTTTATTTTATAGATCAACTGGTATCAAAACATGTTAGAATTACATATTTTTCTAGAGTTTTAGTTAATTTTTAATCATTCTAAGGTTTGCAAGTTACTAGGCAAAGCGAAAGAAGTGATTTAAGTTTGCTTGATCCCAAAATTGGTACTAGGGATTAAAATCTATAACAAAGAAGAATGGGGTAAGTTCAAGATTACGAGTTCACTTTTTGGCCAAAAAGTGGAATTATTTCAAAAAATTATTTTTTGTCATAATTCGAGTAAAATTTTGAAGTACTTACACAAAATATTAACATGGTGTAAAATATGAAATGTAGCTTCTTTTTTTAGTTTGCAAATACATACTTTATTCTAATACCCAAATGATAAAATTTTATTTTGTATAGGATGTACAAAAGTGGCTTTTTCACAATGATATGTTTTGGGCCAAAACATGCATGTGTATATCTAAAATAGTTTGAGCTAAATGAAATTATTTTTACTTCCTTTTCTAGAAATATGCGAATAATGATGAACTTTGGTCAAGATTTTCTTAATAATTTTTTAATAGCCCTAGTTTGTGTTATTAGAACCCCTCATGTATGACCAATATAATTTGAGAAATACTAATTATAAAATAATTATTTTTTCATCATATATAGAATGATTTCTAGATTAATCAAACATAATTGTTTTTCAAAAATATTTAAAAAATAAAGTTATGAAAGAATACTAATATATGTCATTTCAAGTTTGTGAAGCCCTATGTTTAGAAAATAATTAATAAATAAATAAATATATTCAAAATTAAATAAAATAACATATTTGAAATCTAGACATTGTCATTGATAGTGAGTTTTCATTTGGTCCAAAAATTCAAAAATAAATGTTGCCAACCATATTGTTAAAGTCAAATTTTCTCCTGCTATTAACATGACATTGTACTTATAGGTACAAGGTTGAGGGTTGAGTTTTCAAGCCTAAAAAAGAAAAAAAAAGGTCATAGGTTTTAAATTTGAAATTGTATGGAACATGTACCTGCTCCAAAACATGTACCTTCTCTAAAAAATAATGCATATATCTTATACATACAAATGATTATCTATTTCTTTTTAAAAAATCCATTCTAATATAGGTACCCATTTCTTTTTCAAATTCCTACCCATTTTAAAACATAAAATGGGTACCCATTCCATATGGGTAAGATTTTAGGCTCAAGGACCCATTCCTATTGAAATGTGTTCCCCACCAAGACTTCCACTAAAAGTGGACTCAACTTATTGCATCCATCTAATAGTCATAGAAGGTGAAAAATATTTCAATGATGGAGAGGAAATGTTTAAAAAGGTGGAAGAGTATATTGCAAGGATCTCTAGGTCTATGAGGACAATAAGCATTCTTGAGAGCATTCTTCAATGGACACAACTCAAAATTTGGGTATAGAAAAGGAAAAATAAAAATAAAGTAGCCTAATAATATTGATTTTGAACAAGAAGAGACATCTTTATATGGAAAAAAATGTCTCTTTTAAGGGAGAGGAAAAAAATGATACACAACATTTTGATGGTGAGAGTAACATAGAGAAATTACACTAATGGATTACACATGGAAGTCTATTTCAATTTGTACAAGATGAAATTACATAAAAAAATCCTTCACACATTTAATAATATTTTTAAGCACTCACTCACTATAAAGCTCTTATTACTTACTTTCAATCAAGAAGATTCCCACCAATCTTCAAATGGGGGAAATTTAGAAACTCAATGATTTTTTTCACATCATATACTTTAAGGATGAAAGGTGCATACAATTACAAAACTAAAATTTAGAAAAAAGTGAAAGTGTTTAAACATACACAAGTGAGTTTTGTAATAAGGAAGTACAACTTCATTAGGATGGGATGAAAATGAAACCTTAAAATATTTATGAGGCATGTGCATAAGACCATCATATCAATATATATTCAAGAACTAAAATATTTTTTTAGCAAAAACATAGGGAATAAAGATAAAAAATAAGGTGGAGATTCAAGAAAGGTAAAGTGAAAGAGAAAAGTAAAAAAAATGTTGCTAATATCACCATGAAGAGTAAAGATAGAGGAATGGTTTTGTAAATTTTTTGACAAAGGACAAAAAAAAAAGCATGTGTGATAGTTTAGGTATAGATTTTATACAAGATTGAATCTTGTAGTTAGAAGACGGAGGTGGAGCTCACCTCTAGTTTAAATGACCATTTCTCATGTTCCACCATGAGGAAAAGTGTATCCATGTGGGTAACAATGATAATTACTAAAATAATGAGATGATCAATTTATTCCAAATTAACATTTTACTCAAGGGAAGAAAACTAGAGGCTTTATTTGACACTTATTTTAAAGAAAAATTAATTTCTAAAAATAAAGTTAATAATATTTCTCTATAAAATATGAAACTTCCAAATTTATATTCTTTGAGTTAACAAGAAATATGATAAAATATTAGCAATACTTAAGTTTGATTTTAAGTTAAGATTTAATTTGTAGACTTCAGGGATGAGGATCTTGTTGATTTTATTTTGTTGGAAATTTTTGAAATGATGTTTTGAAATCCCATATCCCTATGAGAGTGATGTCATATTCTATATGAAGGAAAATAATTATTGTCCAATTAAATGAACTCAAGAATGTATGATCATGTTTTATGAGTGAAAATATAAATTTTCCATGATAAGTATAGCATAAGATAATTGTTTAATTAATGCTAACAAAAAAATTACATCATGTATATTAGAGGATAATCAAGAAGATCAAGTGCCTAAGTAAAATGACATAAATGACTTGGATATTAGCAAAGAGAAGAGATTCATGGTTCATATCATACACTAGCTTTGTGATCTCTTTTAGAATCCAAAGGGGTTGCTCCCTCATAAGGAGATTATGTATGAAATCTAATTGATACTCAATCATCTACTTCTCTAGCCTTATATTGTCAAATTATATTGAATGCTAATGAGATTAAGAATAAACTAAAGTAGTTGTCAAAACATGTAGTGATTAGAGTTAGTATCTCTCTTTGAGGTTATCCCATGCTAATGGTACCAAAAAGGATGGAGTATGACACATATATAGACTATATAGTCCTAAATAATATAGCTTTGAAGAATGGGTATCTACTAAACCTAAATTGATCACTTATTGGATAAATTTTGGCATATTAGATACTTCAAAAAGTTGGGTCTTAAGTTTGATAGCATCATGCATGAATTAGAGATGATGCAATATAGAAATCAATGTTCAAGACTATACAACATCTATTTGAGTGGTTTTTACTTCCATTTTGGTTATTTAATGTAGTTGCAACATTCATAAGTCTCATGAATGATTTATTACACCCACTTAGTGATGATTGTGTCATAGTTTACTCATATTAAAGATATTGGTTTTCAATACAATCTATGAGGAGAACATAAAACATCTATAGAGGGTTTTGTAAGTTTAATTGGAGAACAAACTATGATTGAATGATATTTTGCATAAAATTTACTTATTTATCATGGAGTGATTGTAAGAATTACTTTTACAAGTGTCATCAAATGTTGTAAATAGAAGTGTATTACATTTTTATCATATTTTTTTATTTGTTCATTTTTAAATATGAAAATAATTAAATAGGCACCTTTATGCTTTAGTTTATTTAGTTTGGAAAAGAATTAATTATTCTTATGGTAGCTAGGGGAGGATGCTCAATCATATTTTTCTTATGATGTGTATACTTCGATAATTGATAAAAAAATATTAAAATATGTGAAAATATGTTTCCTAGTATATTATCTTGACTAAATTTCTACCAAAGGGTTTTAAGAAACACTTAACATCACTTAAAGGGAGAGTAGGGAAGGGTGAAGGGTAAAAAGGGAACCATACATGTGTCTTTTTGTTATACTTCAAAGTAGTTCTTTAAATTTAATTATTTGAACCTATTTAATTTCATCATTTCCCAAAAACTTAGTACTTTAGAAAATAGTATTCAAAATACTATAATCCTTGCTTTTGAACCATCTTTAAATTTTGAGCATATACATCATAACTCATTTTTTAAAGTTTATGTTTCACTATTTTTTAGGAAAAAAGTGGCCACCTAAAAACTCCTTATGACTCCCCATTTTCATAGCATGTTTCCTAATTTGCAACAATCATTTGATATGCATAACAATGCAATTCATTATGTTGTAATATTTTTTCTTATAGAGGGATGTAAAATAGTGAATTATCATTCTAAGTTGTTTCATGGTTTAGCCATTGGTTATTACACCTACATTAAGGATTTGTATGTTTTGGTGCAAGTGGCAAAGAAATAAAAACATTATCTATTTGGAAAGGAGGTTTTTGCTCCAATGGGCCATCAACCACTCCACGAATTTTAATCTCAATAAAAAATATAACAAGCACATCCTTACAAGTGGATAGGAATATTCAATATTGCAACAATTTCTTCTAATTATCACATGTAATAGGAGGGATGTTATAAAAAACCTAGATAATAAGTTGTCTAGATTGCCATTGTTGACAATATTATCTACTCTTTCCCAACTTGAACCCCATCAAAAAAGAGGTATGTAGAAGATAGTGAATATGTTGAAGATTCTGAAACTTGCAATAAAGCAAGTAAAAAGAGATAAACATAAAATTTTCATTTTCATTTGAAAGAAGGTTTTTCCTCAAAATGGAGAACTTATACATGCCGGAGGTTAGCCTTCTTTAAGGGCTCAACTCATACCTATGTAATGACCAGACATTTTAGAGTCACTAACACCATGCCTAATCTACAACATTACGTTAATTAGACTTATATATGAGATGGTCTCTTAAAAGTTTGGTAAGCCCAATAACCTTAAGTTGGAGTTGTACCAACCAAGTTACCTATACCTTTTGACATCAACCACTACCTACAACTTCTCATCCCTGAAAGAGTATTTTAATAGATTTCGTAGGAGGTTTACCAATGCCTGATTATCTCTTTGTGGCGTTTGAGTAATTTATATAGACTTGTGTCATTACTCTAGCTCTGGTAGACCTTTCATTTATCCGTTTAGTTTTTTATGCTATAAATCAGTAACTAAACCAAAAAAATAAAATAATAATAATGTAAGAAAGTCGACTTGGTCAGTTTCAAGACGTATATATAAAGATGCTTATGGCGCATCCTTATTCTCAAGCTGCTCTTCTTATTTAAAGTAGAACAACAGTCATTAAGACATCCCTCTCCAGCTTTGTAGCGATAGGACAAATGGAAAATAGTATTTCCCTTGTTCTTATGCTTGTGGGGGCTGCTTTGATGCTATGTCTTCACCCATTACAAGCACAAAATGATGGAAATGGTCTGATCCCTGAGTATTATGCAAAATCCTGCCCCAAAGCTGAGGCAATCATTAAATCAATTGTGGCAAACGCTGTGAAAAAGGAGCCAAGAATGGCCGCTTCCTTGCTTCGACTGCATTTTCATGATTGTTTTGTTAAGGTGAGCATTGTTTTGTTCCATGATTGTTTTCAATCTTCTGCACTGTGCTATGTGCCACGTGTGTATAAAGTAATTATCTGTGATGTAGGGATGTGATGCCTCAATTCTGCTTGACGACACCTCTAACTTCACAGGAGAGAAGACAGCTAACCCGAACAGGAACTCTGTAAGAGGTTTCGACGTTGTGGATAACATAAAGGCTGCAGTGGAGAAAGCCTGTCCGGGTGTTGTGTCTTGTGCTGATATTCTTACTGTCGCAGCTCGGGATTCAGTAGTCATTGTATGATAAGCTCTGTCTCTTTGTATTAATATTACCTGGTCAAAAGAGTATTATTAAATATAGGCAAAGTGTAAAATTGTTACTGATTGTTTTGATACTAATGTTTATAGAGTGGAGGACCGTCATGGATTGTTCCTCTGGGAAGAAGGGATTCCAGAAGTGCGAGCATACAAGGGGCGAACAATAATATTCCTGCACCTAACTCAACCCATCAGACATTGGAGACCAAATTCAAACTTAAAGGGCTCGATGTAGTTGACCTAGTTGTTCTCTCTGGTATAATTTTGTTACACAATGTATCAATGTTTTTACGACAGTCTACTTTTTTAAACAAGTCAAAACTTAGAATATACTGTTTGAATCAAAATTATCTCCATTTTCATTTATAATTACCCTATTTTTTAATTTTTTTTTGGGCAGGTGGGCACACCATAGGATTGTCCCGATGCACAAGCTTCAAGCAAAGGCTATACAACTTCACAAACGGACAGCCCGATTCCACATTGGACCAGGGGTATTTGAAGCAGCTGAGGACTTTATGTCCCCAAACCGGCACGGACGACAACCAAACCACACCACTGGATCTCGTGAGCCCTACTAAATTTGACACCCACTATTTCAGCAACTTGGAAGCAGGAAAGGGACTTCTCATCACAGATGAGATTCTGTATTCTACAAAAGGGAGCAAGACGGCGGCCTTAGTGAAGTTCTATGCCAGCCATTCTCAGGCATTCTTCCACCAATTTGCTAAATCTATGATAAAGATGGGCTCCATTACTCCTCTCATCGAGCCCCGTGGAGAGATCAGAAAAAACTGTCGCAAAATGAACTAGTCTTATCTCATCGCTTAGTTAGAACTTTGAAGACCCGCTTATTTCATTATTAAGCTAAGCACATTTATTATCTGAATAATTGTTAATCTTGAGTGGTTTCAGAAATCGAGCATTTTTAGTCCTTGTCAGCCCAGAGCTGTTGACTGTTCTTGCAGGTGTAGGTCACAAGCATTTCAAAATTTCACGGTTACACTGTGCAGATGAAAATTTGATGGCTCCTAGATCTGGAAAGCGCATTTCATTTTGTTTACAAATAAATTTAGCAACTGGTATTTTTTAGTACATGAGTATTTGTAAATAAAATAGCATTGTTTCCCAGCTATAAAATAATTTTATTTCAACCCTTCAATGGGTTTTTTTAAACTATTTTGTGGAAAATGTCTTCCTCCCTAAATGTATCAGACAGCTCATTCTCTTTCAATTTGTAAAGTTCTTTGATGGTGTATCCTTTCATTTAGATTGTCCGAGTCTTTACTGTTTTGTAAATTCCATTAAGTCTTCAAAATGATGGGTTTGTATTAAACCTTCTTAAATTTTTACTCATTAGAGATTAGTGACAGTTGTTACTTTTAAAAAAAATTGTTTAGTTGTTTTAGATTTATAAATTAATATAATTAACTGTTATGACAAAGAAAAAAAATCAAACATTTACTTCATACACAAATATCATCAATAAAATTTTCCTACATAATTATTAGAGATTTTTTTTTTGTTACAAGAGGGGTGTCCCCGCGACCTAATCCAGAATTATTAGAAATTATTAATCATTTTCCATATAATCATTTTTACAACTAGAAAACAATTTTTGGTGTCATCATAGAAGCTTAGATTCCTTTAACTTGAACAAATAATAGAAAGAATGGTTGTTTTAAACTCAGAATGTCAGTTAACTTTTTGTGAAGGAAATTTCTCTTGCGAATACATAAACTAAATGAAAGATTATTATCCTTTACAATACTAAATGTCATATAAAATTACAAAATCATAAAGTATTAAAATAGTAAATTATTATATTAAAAATAATAATTAAGATATAAATTCTATGGCTATATAAAATTTATATTAATTATTGGAAACAAGATAATTTATAACATTTTAATATAGAAATGTCAATAGAAGTAGTATTTAATTTTTACTTGAAAATTTTATGTTAATAATGAAGATTATGATATCAAACAAGAACATACATTTATAGAATGATGTATATTTTTCAAATGTGTGCCTTGAGTTTTGTATATATTATACTCTATTAAATGTAAAGTTGGTAAGTCTCAGGAAAAACTTATATTTTTTAACTAGTCTTCTAAGTCTAGATTCATCCCTATACATAGTAGAAGTTTGCTCTTCTACTCACCTTTTGCATCTCTATGTTCTCTACTTGTTTTTCTATATATGATGGTTATAATATAAAAGATATCTTGGTAGGGTTGTCAATGTGTCATAAGTTGACATGTTCTAATAGGTCAGCCCTTGGAAATGTGTACCTAATATTGGAAAGAATACTCTTCAAAAAAGGAATACTTGTGCATTTATAGTTTTATTTTTTTAATGAACCTATTTAAGTGTGAAATAGAAATGTAGTTCTCAAATCCTTAATGTTTAAATGAATGTTTTGAATTCCTTTAATGTACGGACATTCCAACACATTATGTAATTTTTTGTTTATTTGGCACCAAACAAGAAGGATATAGGCAAGAGTTGTCAAAAATTAAATAAAAATGAAATTTGAGGAGAAATACACAACCATGAGGGCATGCTCATGAGTACAAAATTTCTATAAAACTTCAAAGGGACCAAATTAATGTGGATTGTTGGAACACAAATATCTACTGAGAGGGGGGGTGAATCAATATATCAATAAAATTTAACTTTCAACACATTTTAAAGAAGATTAAATATAATGTAGAGATCACACACACAGAGATACACATAACACCAAATATACGTGGAAAACCCAATATGGGAAAAACCAAAGTGAGAAATGTTGCTAGGATCTACTATCCTAATCTAGCCTCACAATAGAACCTCACTAGTTGCAATGTTTAGGGGCACCATCCCTAAGGAGACACCAATCCCCTTATTAAGAGCACCAACTCTAAGGAAGCATGCACTCCCTAAGCTGAGCACCAACTCAATTTTCCAATGGTACCAACCAATTAGATTTACAATAAAATTTATGGAGCAACAACTCCTAGTTACAAAATGATTCACAAGAATCCAATTCAATGTTATAGACATGTTCTATAACTACTCATACTTTTCTCTATTTTGCTAATTCTTCATCATCCTCTACATACCTCTCTTCTCTTCTCTCTTCACCTCTTTTTTCTCTCTCTCTACTTTGAAAATTGAATGTATACCCTAGATGATCTCTGTAATTCAGTCTAGGTCTTCTCTCACAACATTCTCTTAGTTGTTCTCTAGCACACTACCTTTTGTTAGACTTTTTCACATATTTTCTTTACCGAAAAGACTCCCCTTCTCGATCCATGCACCACCGAACTCATTCAATGAATTTTCTATATTTAGTATTTTTCAAAACTAGGGTTTGATTTGTAGTTAATGCCCATATTTGCATGATTTGGTTTGTGTCAGATTTTCTAACATACTATGCCTTTTTTCCATCGTCCACATATCTCAATTACTAAATAAAAATGTAGCTTGAGTGGTTACAATAATTAATTTTGTCCTTTGTGTCGATTTCCTGGCTTGATTGAGAGTTTTCCACCATTTTCCACTACCTAGCTATTGAGAGAGTTCAAATTTAAATTTTGGTCATAGATCTACAACATTCATGCCAAAAACTGATGGTTACCATTTAAACCCTTCTACTTTAAAACATGGCCATTAGATTTGATTCTCTTTAAACCCATGTTGTTGGTCTTTGTCTCATAACATATGACTCACATTTATGCTTTAGGCTCAAAAACAACTTGTGTGATGTGAAGGAGCCTTGTGATGCAATAATAAATCACCATCTATCACTATGAACATGCATCAATATTCTGCTTCATTGATATTCTCAACCTCGGACCCACCATATCTTACATGAAATAGAGAACACCATCCAAACTCAATCTTCATTGTCCAACATCAAATTTTCATTGCAAGCCATAAGCCTAGTGCATTTTAATTAGCACTCATCAATTAATATTTGTGATGTGAAGAACCTTTGCGATACAGTCATTTTCTCCCACTTGGTAGCATTTTTCTCATCACATTTTTAACCCTATCAGAGCCATCAAAACTATCAAATCATGACAATTGTTGATCCTACGCAGATGCAATGTTGATCATAGATCTTCCTAAGTAGAGGACCTTAAGCCCAGTCCCACCAAGATAGGTGTCACATTTCCATGCTTCTACAAACAATTGTCATTGTCAACTTCTGAGCAACGTGAGTGCGTGGGAGACACCCAATCATTAAATTCTTAACCTCAACCACTGATCTTCCTCTAAGATCCTATTGCATAATGCAATTTTTCTATACACTTATGAAGACAAAAATGTGATGAAAAGAGCATCTATGATAGTCATCTGATCTATAAGCTTTGATGCACACTGTTGATCTACCTTGAATAAAATATTTTAACCACTAGACTTAGGAAACTTTAGTACTTCACTGAGCCAATAATTGGTAAGGTGAAGGGGTTGATTGCATAATGAATT
The DNA here is from genome assembly GCA_007258455.2 of Sequoia sempervirens. NCBI lineage: Eukaryota > Viridiplantae > Streptophyta > Pinopsida > Cupressales > Cupressaceae > Sequoia > Sequoia sempervirens. The sequence continues at coordinate 6,628 of VDFB02387472.1, read as the reverse complement.
TGAAGACTTAAGCTATAACTTAAGTAATCGATACCTGCTAATAGCCAATCAATGAAGAAATATAAAACCTATGTAGTGTCTTGACTAAAGCCCTTAGGGTTTCTCTACTAAACCCTAATATGAATAGAGAGCATAAATAATTATTTTTTGAGCTCACAACTTTTCATCTGGATCTACAAAACACATATCTAAAATGTACTCAGAAAACCTATATCAAATCTACCCTTAGATTTCTTTGCACACTTTTGAAAACAACCTCTATAGTAACATATCAATATTACATGACAATAATGCAACATTTGAGAAACTTTGCAAAAATTGCAAAACATGATCTTCTCTCCATCATACTTCACCATTCTTCTTGAGACTAATCTATAGTCATCAATGACATTCATAATGTCACTTAGCTTCTTCTTTTGACATCAATCATCAATCTCCCCATTTGATATCACTCAGATATCCTTTTGAAATCAATGAAAATAATATTTCCAACAATCTCCCCCTTTTTCATTGATGGAAAAACTAAATTCTTTGCACCAATATAATACTTTGTGTATTCATCAACATTGAGAATTCTACATAGCAGTTACATTCTTCTCCTTATGCATATCTCCCCCTTTGGGGTAAACCCAATTCCTTATGAGAGAATTTGAGACTATTCCCCCCCTTTGACATCAATGGAAAAGGGATATTATATGGACACCTTTCTTCTACTAATGTTCCCCCTTTTGGCATACCATGCAAAGAGAAAGAATGTGTCAAAAAATCTACAACCATCAAGTCATTAGAAATTTGTATAACCAATCATACCTGACTCGACTCTTCTTCTCTTCCAGAGATGAATAATTTTTTTGTGAAGCTCCCCCTAGACTCATGCCCTATCACTAATATTTAGTGATGTGATGTGAGAGCAACTACTCCTAATTTATGTCTAAAATATTCAAATTTCTCTTTGTATTTTCAACTCTTCTCCTTATCTAAACTCCTTCATCTATATGTCCCATCATGCAACTTTGACCATTCACTTCATTGAGATAGTAAATATTCCTTTTAGTTCTTTTAATTTCTACAACTAGTCTCCTTGACTTTCTTATCTTACATCCTTCTACACTAAATGAGACCTTATATCCATTGTCATACATTTGGCTAACACTTAGCAAATTATGCTTTAATCTTTAACATAAAGAATGTCATGTACATGCAATATTACACCTATACTTAGATTTCCTTTACCATAGATCTTTATTGTAGTGTTATCACTTAAACTCACATATACTTCCTTTCATTTTCTGAGTTTGATAAATTTTCTCTTAGGGTATGTGCAGGATCATGATGGGACAAAAAGTGGTGATCTATGATGGGTATGTGTAGGGTATGTGGCTGACGACTTGTTTTTTACCCAAAATTGATGAAACAAAAAGGTTTTTTAAAGGATATTCTCAAATTTCCACCAATATAAATTATGCTTTACTTTGAATTTAATAAATAATTATTATTCATTTTCTATTTGAATTATGACTAAAGTCCTAATTGATAGGTTGATTGAAAAAAAATCTATAGCTTTCAAATGGTATCACATTTTTTGAATCTGAAACATGTGTCACATTCTATGCTTCACATACTGTAGGAATTAAAAATAATAATTGAATTTCATGAAGCTTTGACCAAGTTAAGGTGGTCAAACATGAGTTTTTATATTTTTAAAAAGTTGTAATAAAATATTCATAATTAATTATTTACTTAGAAAAAAATTACAAAAAATATGCATCACATCGAGACATGAGTCCTCTACTTATATCTAAAATCTTATAAAAAAATATTATCATTTTATTGTGGTTAGGGTGGTCAGACAGCCACCTACTTCTTATTTTTTCTTTGAAATTTAAGTGCTATTACATTGAAATTTCAAATTTTCACCAAATAGATTTTCTTTTGAAATGAACCTAGTAATTTAGAAACTACATTCAATTTGCTACAAATTCTATTCTTACATATTTTTGAAATAATATAGATAACTTATTCAAATTTTTACATCAAGTTGCCTAACTCTATTTTTTCAGAATTTTTCACCACTTAAGGGCCTATTTTTTCCATGATGAACCTACACATACCCCTTATCACCAGTCATGTGCTTAGAGAAACCACTATCTATTACCCAAAAATTTTGCTTCTAGGAATGAAGTGCAGTCTGTGCAATCCTTGACTATGTACCTTTTTTCTCTTTCCAAATGTTCTTGGGTTTATTTTCTACCTTATCTTTCTTCTTTTCAGAGATTTGTGATCCTTTGTTCACACTAGGAGGCATACTTTTCTTTTTACTTTATAATGTTGGTCTTACAAAATTTTCTCTATATTTCTGAGTTATGTGACCAAAATTATTACAGTTGTAGCATATTACATTTGTATTTATCAGTGGAGCAAATAATTTTTTTCTTACAAAGTTTGTTCTCCTTATAGGTACAACTCTATATTCACTAGCCCTATGACCAAAATAATTACAGATATGATAGTAACCATAGAAAAATAAGGAATACCTAATCACAACATTTCTTTGTGCAAGATGAGAGGGTCTTTTGTACTTTTTCTTCTTCAAGTCTCTTGCCTTTATGAAACCATCTACCATCATCTCCCTTTGTGTTCTGCTTCTTCTCCAAGTTTTCTAGGGACAAGCTTTTTATTCTTCTTCTCTTTTGTTAGCTTCTTATCTCCTTTTTCTTTCTTCATCTTAGCAGTACATTCAACTATTTTCACATCTTCAAAGGTTTTCTTCTTGCAGGATTTCTCATTCTTTATTCCAGACTTTTCTTCTACTTTGAATTTATAATATAAATTTATAGATGCATTGGTAGTGGGACCTTTCCCTTTTTCAAAACCCAAGTCAGATTTCTCTTTTGAAGGATTTTGTGAGTTAATCAACTCATCAAAAATTTCATAGCCTAGTTTCAATTTTAAGCCTTTGTCTATTTGTTCTTTGGTGTTTTCAAGCTCTTTTCTCAAAGCTACTATTTCTGCTTCTAATTTCATGCATTCATCAAATTTAGATTGTAGTTCATATTTGACTAAATATTCTATTCTCTTGGCTCTTTCAACTCGTTTCTTCAAACTCACCACCATCTAGTTTGATTCTTCAATATTTTTAGATAGCTTCTGAATTTCCTTTTGTGCAAGCTTCTTCATTTTTTTTCTCCTTTCTTAAGTTATCAATCTCAAATAGAGAATAGATGAGTTCATCCTCTAGATCAACTTCTCCTTCTTCTTCATCTTCTGATTCTCCATCTTCTTCCTTTTCTTGATCCTCAGAAGTAGAGCCTAGTGCCATGAATAGGGATTCATCTCCCTCAACCACAAACACATGATCATGTTCATCATCTAAGCTATCACTAACATTAGATGAATCACTTTCTTCTCTTTTATGTAGACTCTTCTTATCCTTAAAGAAGTTCTCTTTCTTGGAGAAATGGGGTTTCTTCTTTTCGCTATATTTTTCTTGCTCAATGCTATCTTTTTTTACATAGGATAATTTTAGTAGAAAAATTTCCTATCTTACCACAATTAAAGCATTTTAAGGGTAAATTACCTTTGTATTTTCCAAAGCCTCTTCCAAATATTCTAACAAAAATAGCTTCTTCTTCATCAGTCTCCTTAGATTTGGATGTAGATACTTCCATAATTTCTTTCTAGGCTACTTTGAATGCACATTCTCTATTGGATGTATTTTCATCTCCCATTCTCATCTCATAAGCAGTAAATGTGTCATGCAACTCATCAATAGTGAGTTGTCCAAATCTTTTTCTTCTTCAATTGAAAAAGTTATAAAGTCATACTTGGATGGTAAGGATCTTAGGACCTACTTGGCAATGACTCATTCTTTCATTTCTTCTCCAAGGCCTTTGATTGCATTGACTATTTCATCTACCCTTAGAAGGTAGTATGCAATCTTCTCTTTTCCACTCATATTGAGACATTCAAACTTACCTTTGTAATTTTGTACCTTTGCTTGCTTTACCTTATCATCACCTTCATTGATGCTCTTCAACTTTCCCTAAATCTCATGTGTTATTTGAAAATTCATGATTTTGACAATCTTTGAGTTGGACAACCCACAAATAATAGCATTATTTTCGTTAGTGTTGTTTTCATATGCTTTCTTGTGTACTTGATCTATAGGAGGTGCAATAGGAATAGCATGGGAATTTACAATTGACATTTAGACATCAAACCCTAATGAGGAAAGATATGCTTCCATCTTGATGCTTCAAAATGAATAGTTTGATCCATCAAAGAGAGGTGATTTTTTTGAGGAAGAGCCTTCATCACTAGCTATCTTGTGTTCACTATCCATGATCTACATGAACTAATTAAGCTTCTCAAAAGGAACCAGGGCTTTGATAACAATTGTTGGAACACAAATATCTACTGAGTGGGGGGGTTGAATCAGTAGATCAATAAAATTTAACTTTTAACACCTCTTAAAGTAGATTAAAGATAATACATAGATCAAACACAGACACATAGATACACATAACACTAGATATACATGGAAAACCCAATATGGGAAAAACCATGGTGAGAAATGTTGCTAGGATCTACTATCCTAATCTAGCCTCACAATAGAACCTCACTACTTACAATGTTTGGGGGAACCAACCCTAAGGAGACAACAATCCCCTTGTTTAAGAGCCTCAACTCTAAGGAAGCATGTACTCCCTAATCTGGGCACCAACTCAATTTTTTGATGGCACCAACTAATCAGGTTTATAATGAAATTTATGGAACAACTCCTAGTTAAAAAATGATTCATAAGAATCAAATTCAATCTTACAAACTTGTTCTACAACTACTCATAATTTTCTCTATTTCTCTAATTCATCATCAACATCTACATACCTCTCTTCTATTCTCTCTTCAACTCTTTCTTTTGTCTCTCTACTTTGAAAAATTGAATGCATACCCTAGATGATGTTCTCTGTAATTCAGTCTAGGTCTTCCCTCATAGTATTCTCCTAGTCGTTCTCCAACACACTACCTTCTGCTAGAATTTTTCACACATTTTTATCATTTACAAGACTTGTCTTCTCAAGCCATGCACCACCAACCTCATTCAATGAATTTTCTATATTTAGCATTTTTCAAACCTAGAGTTTGATTCACAGTTAATGCCCACATTTGCATGATTTGGTTTGTAATAGATTTTCCAACTGACTATACCTTTTTTCTATTACCCACACATCTCAATCACTAATTAAAAATGTAGCTAGACTGGTTACATCAATTAATTTTATCCTTTGTTTTGGTTTCCTAGCTTGATTGAGAGTTTTTTTCCATTTTCCACTACCTAGCCCCCCTAGGCCATATTTATCAATCAAAAAAGTATGTTGGATGGATTGACTTATCATTGAAAGCATTTGATAATCTTTCTTACACTTAAAGGTACTAAAATATTTTATATTAAGTTGTAACAATGACTTTGGCACCCCAATCCTTTCTAGCACTTCAATGGGTTTTTCACCTAAAAGGAGAAAGAAGGGCCAAAATGGGCAATTGTTACACTCAAAGTCAATGCAATATGGATGGAATACAAATGAATTATTTTAAAGAAATTATCTAAATGTAATACACTAAAAAATTAAATGAGTTACGAAAACAAAATCTAATAAATTTAACTTGTTTGAAAACACATTGTGATATGCAAAAAACACCTAGAAATGAATGCAAATTGCAACAGAAATGGATGAAACTGAAAGTGTGCACCTAGGATATTGGTGAAGAATGTAAATGACTTTTGGAATGTTGCTTATCCTAATTTTTAGGTCTCGTGGGACTCATTCACCATTCTGGGTGTATCAATCCCAGTTCTGGAAAACTAAACTGGAGCCTATTTCAGACAAATGGGTATCCAAAACTACATAAAACCAAAATCAAGCCTAGAAGTGGGACTCATTCTCCACCCATGGTGAATGATTCCACTGTTGAATTTATGAAGATTCAAAGGTGGAAATAGGATCCTTCAGTCTGCACTTTCTGCTTCTCCAAGTGCCCAGTTCTGAAACTAACAAATTCGGGCCTGAAGGTGACTTTTTGTTGATGTTTTTCCTTATCCAATGAAGAGATGACTTGAAAAAATTTGCAACTTGATCTTCAATGCTTTCCAAGCCTCTAAGATTCCTATATCTACAAACACACAAGAAGAGAAGGAAATATGTTGGATGTTAGGGCATGGGGGTTTGCCTTGCTCAAACCCCTTTTAGGTAATTAATCCAAAATGATGAAATAATGTAATGAAACATGAAAAAATGGAGTTAATACATTTCCATGATTTTTGATCTTGAATTTCTACAGCAAAACATGAACAATCTTCCCTTGAATGTCCTTGAAAGCTATCTTGATGACTTAGAATGTAAAAACCCTAACTTGCTTGACTTGAAGGAGAAAATAGATTATGAATGAATGATAAGAGATGTGCATATGAGTTAAGAGATGTAAATTAGGGTTTAGAGACTTGATTTTATAGGAAATTCATCTTATTTTCCTATAAATTCGATCCCCAAGGCCGACCTGAAGAAAATAAAACTTAAATTCCAAAATTTCCCACTCAAAAGTCAAAATTGACCCAAATGGGACTCATTCA
>VDFB02387471.1:0-13279 GCA_007258455.2 Sequoia sempervirens | reverse complement strand
CAACAAGAAAAAACTTGTCCAATTTTTTAGGAATGCTAGTGAAACCTAGTCTTCAATAGTCCAAGTGAACACCCCATTCTTTGGATCAATTTCCCATAGATGGAACAAATTTATGAGTTGTTGGAAATATTTTGAGTGACACTAATTTTGCTCGATCCACCTCTTTTTTCTTTATCGCTCTTTGTAGCATTCAAATATCCTCCTAGAATAATTTTCTCCACATCCAAGTTTTGTATAACTCCCCCTACATGAGACCATACCTCACGCTTATGAACACTATTGATTGTACCATAGATGTTCAATAAGAATATATTATAACTAAGGGAGTTGGAACTAACTTTAACCAATTGAAAATTTAGAGTATCCAAGATCTCCTCAAATTTAACCTTATATGGATTTCATAGCATGCCCAAACCACCACCAACACCAATTGCTTCCACAAACACACCATTCCATTTCCTCCATTTTGAAAGTGTTACTTGAATCCCCACTTGATCTAATTTTGTCTCCTGAAGAAATACCACTTTTTCCTTAGCATGGTCAATCTATTTCTTGACCAAATGCCACTTGTTAGGGTCATTTAGTCACCTAAAATTCCAAGTTAAGAGCCTCATGGAAACTGGGGAAGGGATACACCCTTCACTAATCTTAGCTTCATTCGCTCCTTGGAATTTCCTACTATCTCTAGCATAACTCTATTTTATTTTCTTCCCTTCCCCCTTTTTTCACCCAACTTAACTCCATTCCCTAATGCCATACTCTTACTTGATGATCTATTTTCCAAAATATCCACCACACCACCTTCTTCATTCAAATCTTCCCCTTTCACCAAAAACTCTTATGAGTCCTCCCAATTTTCTTTTGGAGGCATATTTTCCTTATTTTTTCCCTACTACAACATAACCTTCACCCCTTCTCCTCTAACTATAACAAGGATTCCTTCAAAGGGGCCTCCCACATTATTGGCATTAGAGTTTTAACCACCGGCCCAGGTGTAACCACACCAACCATTTCCTGAGGGTTACCTATATTTAACCATTTGCTGGAATGTTGATTTCTCTTAAGCCCAAACTCAACCCTTATTGAAAAGGAAATAACTTAAATTGATGCAAGATTGTTTGTATTCCCTGGATGCTCCTGCATCACTACTTGTGAGAGTAATCTTATTGCAAATGATTGCAATTCAGGGGTTTCACCTTCATGGTTCCACCACCACTCTATAGGGTCTTTCTTTGCTTGCATATCATATAAAGCCTCTACGGAAGAAAAATCACCACACCTAGGTGAAAACTTATTCCATTGACTCCTCATAATTGAATTTTTCTCACCTTGGCCATAAATATTTTTTATTGTAGCTGAGAATCCCTTCATTACCTCTCTATCCTCAAATGGAGCCCTCTTATTGGTCACGTGTATATTATTCCATTTAGGATTTAAGGCATAGGCAACACAATGAAGGGGTGTGTTAAGTTTGTTCCATCTTCCATGTAACTTTTCTTCTACCAAAGGATATAGAGAAAGATCTTTTGCATCAGTTATTTTCTTGATTCTTTCACACATGGTATTTATCGCTTCATAAATTTCTCCCAAACATGGCTTGTTTGAATCTGCAAATTTGATCACCTCACATATGGACTTAATAAAGTCCACAAAAAATTTAACATCATCCCAAAAATGGTCATAAAGGACCATACCTCTCACCTCAAATACATCATCTAATGTAGATTGTATCCAAGCTTCCCATGCATCACTACCTATTGTGGAACACAAAGCTCCTTTCACTTCACACAAATGGTCAAGAAGAATAAAATAAGAGGCAAACCGTGTATCAGCTAGTTTGGGAAGTTCCACCTTGGAAAAATTTCAATAAATGGCTTGTGTGTGGTGATGGTTACATATGAACATATATATATATTTTCCCTTTTCTATGAGAGCTGAAATTCACTGAAACTTTCCAATATCTTTGAGTGCATTATTCAATGCATGCATACAACATGGTGTCCAAAATATAGGCTAGTAATTTTTTTGCACCAATGTGTCTGCTAGATTACAAACAAGGGAAACATTTGTAACAATTTGGACTAAATTTGATGCCCCCACCTCCTCAATGGAATCACATAGCTGGTTAAAAGAAATTCTACATTTTTTTCTTGCCCTAAACAATCTATTGCCTTAAAAAAAAAGGCCCTTTGCTGCATGTTACCATGATATTAAGTAGTGAACAATTTCTAGTATTTTTCTACCCATCCATCACAATACTGCATCCTTCTGTAGCTCACACTCTTTTTGTTGGTGTAGTTTGTTTCTCTAATAAAAAATTTTCTTTATCAATTAGAGTAGTGTGAAGCTTTTCATACATAGGTGGTTTATACGCAGCTTGTGCATTAGTGATAGCTTGGACCATCTCTCCATAGAAAGGTGAGCAACCAACATTAAACAATATTCCATTTGCATAAAAGAAGCATGCAATCACTGCACATCAACCACTTCTTGACCTTGCACATGAAACAATATACCAATAGGGTTTGAGCTACCAATGTGTGGTCTCTTATGAGAACTTCCTACTAGTACATCTCTAGAAGACACATCCATTTCTGCCTCTCTATTTTGATTTTGAATTGCAGAAATTTCCCCTATTGTTGAGGTATGAGAGCTCAAATTAAAAACTTTCTCATTAGCCCTTTCTTGATCCCTCATAGCCTTATATTGTTCCACCTCATTTGGACAAGGCTCAACACCTTTTCTAGGTATGTGAAGGAAATGATCCCTCACCCTCGTGTAAGTACCTTTCCATGACATTTCACATAACTTACATTTGATTGTGGTTGTTCCACCTAAACCCTTCATATATGGAACATGATTACAATACTTCGACAGTGGGTACAAGGCTTAATTTTCCCCACCTTACATTCTTGATTCAATGATTCAAATTCTACACCAAAAAAAAACCAAAAATACATTAGACACAACAACTACAAAAAGAAAGAAACAAAAACTATATTAATGTCCATGAATTACCAAAAAATTAAAAATAGAACCATGAGACTCAATAGTACAAACAATAACAAAAAATGTAGAATCCAAGTTTGGTAGTTCTTTGTGATAGGAAAGAAGAACGTTTTACTTGAAAAGATGAAGGGATGATAATTTTTTGTATGTTGCAAATAGAGAGAATTAGAGACCATCTTGCATACATAAAGGAAGATGGTATGTGAGAAACTAAAAGTAACTTTCCCATAAACCAATGAAGCCTCATAAATATAAAATGGTTGCCCTCCCACAATGAAAATCAGAATAATAAATATTAAATATACAATCCAAAAATGAACATTAGTAAAATTCTAAAAGAGTAAAGACAATGAAATTTTGAATACACACTACTTATTTAAAGGTCAACTCTTTTAGACTACACAAATTCTTATTGTATGTAGATTATACATGATTTGAAATGATTCTTTTGCATCTCTTTGACATGGATGATTGATACACCCTTTTTATCAAGAAACCCAAACCGTACTTGTCACTGTTTGACAATATTCTTGGTGTTATACTATTTATTTGAAAGATCAAACCATTGTTCACTCATTTACTATTATAAGCCTAATGGCCCTTAATAGTTTTTATGTGAGACAAACTATTTACTTATAGAGCTAGCTATCCCTTACACATCATAAATTTTCAATGCTTCATAGGTCTTAGCAAATTTTGAGACTGTGTTACTAAGTTTGTAGACGATGACCTACTTAGATTCTACTTCTGAATATCCAAGAGTCCTTCTAGCTACTTATCTAGAGGTCATATATTGGGTCACAAATTTACACACCTTGTGACACACAAATATATAACACACCTAGGAGACGAGAGAAAGATTCTCAATACCATGAAATGAAAAGGAGTTCACGTTAGGTTCACTAAAAATGTAGAGTAGGGGGATTCGTCACCCCCAAGGCTCCAGGTCATGGGTGAGTCCCAAGGAATGAACTACCCTAAACTACCTCAGGTTGTTTGATAGGTGTTTCATAAATCAAATGAGCCAACCACAGAGGTTTTGGATTGTAGATCAAACAACTCACTATTTGATGATGGTAGCACGGGAACCAAACTCCAGTATATTGTGTTGGCATCCTGTATGAACAAAGGTCTAATAAATAGCTAGAAAAATTGAGGGACTACTTATGACCCTACTGATAAAGATTTAATAGTTTGATAGAGAAAATATAAAAAGAAAAAAGTACAACAAGAAGAATATTGAAAAGCTATTCTAGTGCAAAAATGACAAAGAAAGAGTGGAAAAGATACTGTTCCACTCGCGGAACCCAATCTTTCAACTCTAAACTCTAAATGCACGAACCAACACCTACACACACAAAAATGGGAAAAATGTTGGGTTGTGCTTTGAGGTCTACCTCAGTTAGATCCCCATTTTGGTGTTTCCACCTCCACAAATAGTCAAATAAAATGATATAGACAAAATCGATAAAGATAGAATGGAAAATACACTATCAAATAGAGTGCAAAGACAACCTGAATGCTACTCTATAAGACACAATAATGCAAATAAAATGAAAAGAGAAATATCACCTTCCCTTCTACTAGCACTCAAGGCCAAGAGGAGAAGATGACAAGAGACTACGCCTTTCCAAGAGGATGGAACTTTGTAGACCTTGCAAAAATAATATAGTGCTGCAACAAGTGTTGTAGGATCCAAGAAGAGAGCTTGTAGTAGCAAGAAGAAGCAATAATGATCAAGAAGAGAGAAAGAATGAGGTTGAGAGTGAAAATCTACATGAAGGAATGAAAGAATGAAGTTTGAATGCTCAAAATGGAGGTAAACAACCATTTTTCATTGGTCAAGGGTCGACAGGAGGCGTTAGCTTCACAACCAACCAAAAATGTAATGCCTTTGCAGATTCCAAGGGTAGGAATCCTATCAAGATGGTAGTGTGGCATGTAGATGTCTATGCAACGTGTGTGCATTCCTGACAAAAAATCCTTTGGACTAATGCAAAAAGACAAGGCTACGTGGAAGGGATAAGTCAACAATGACAAGTTTTACATCGCCAAACTTATAATTTCTAAGGTAAGGTAAAAAAATGGGGAATTTTCCTAGGGTGCAAATTTATGTCATTATTGGTAGATGTAGTTTGATTTATCACCGTCAAAATGGAAACAAAGGACTGAAGGATCTAATGAGAAAATCAAACAATGATTGAGTGAATAAATTTTTATAATGAATTAGACCTACTAAATCCAATAGTGTTGATAGGTCTTACCCTCTAGACCACCTATAGAAATTTCTTTATAAGGCTTTGATGAAGCAATAACTTGATTTGGTGAACAATCAAAACATGACACAAATGGGGTACCCAAAACACAACTCAAATTCATGATATGTTTCTCTTTAAGAAGAATGATCCCACTGTTTCTTTCAAGGAATTTGTGGGTCTACTTGCATGTACATTTCAAGATCCTACATGCCAATCTCATTATCAAAGTGAATAGTTTTACAAACAATGGAATTACTTCTCATTTTTCTCATATTCCCCTTATCTCTTAGTGTTGTGACAAACAAATTCAATAATGCACTCTTTGGGTCATCTTAACGGAGAATTTATGTAATCATACAAGTTTTCCAACCTATCCTTCATGCCTCTCATTCCATTTTCTTTCCTAATACAAGTAATAGTGTTTATAGCTAAACATGAAGACTCAAAGATTCAATCATTTCTTCATAGACCAAATAGAATACTTCAAACATGTACATAGTCCATCATTTTTTTGTAAACTCCTACATATCCTAAGGATTCATTTGAATCTACTAAATGATCCTCAAGTCTTATAAAAAAAATTGCAAGCTCCACATGCTCTTAAATGCCTTCACAAACCTTATAGGTTTATTGCATGACTTTTTATAGACTTCATGATGATACATAAACCTTGAAAGTGACATAATTTATAGAATTTTTTGACAGGGATAGAAACATTGAATAACTTAGATATGTAGGTATGATTGATAGATTGAAAGCATGTATGAACTTTGTGGACTGGACTCCTTTAAATGACCTCACCAACATTCCAAATCTATAGAAAAAAAAGATTACTATATAGCCCTAAAGATCATCAAAGTTATGCTTTACCATGTTCAACACCTAATCACCTTCATGGAACCTAAAACTAACACAAACATGTTCCAATGTTTATGCATATCCATTGTGAAGGTGATGATACACTTACACATTAGCTATAAAAACCCTAAAACTTGACTATTAAAATAATGCTCATTAGATATTTTTCACTATTTGATCCATGGTAAGATAGTGAAGGACTAACCATTGATTATGGATGTAGTTTACCAAAGAACAATCCTTGAAGTATTAATAAAAGGAAATAATTCAAGTATCTTTTTGTAGTGGAGGCTCATCGTAATTTTTCAAGTGGAGGTTTAATAGTTGGTGTCCCTAGAACCCTTGCAACATTGAATCAAGTTTAATCTCATTTGAGTAACTCTTAGGGTCTAGTTAGGCTGTGACCTAAAAAGGTTAAAAATTATATCAAATCTTGGTTTAAATGGTTCACCTATTAAATTGCTAATTTTAAAACCAAAAAAGGTCGGTTTAATATTTGATAGTCAATTAGAGGTATTACATCTTGGTGTCAAAATATGCATCAAAATATGAAGGTCTAATGAGTTGTTAAGATTCAAATATATGAATTTCTAGTTATTTTTTAGTTGTTTTGTTACATCAGTAAATATTATTTGAACATTAGATTTTATTTGATGAAATTAGATCAATTTTTGATCAATATAAATATTTGAGTTATTTGTGTTGAATGTATACATATCTTACAACTTGCTTCATTTCTCTTGCTCACGATGTTACAATCAAGATTCTAGGATCCACAATAGTGCAAAATGAAATTTGTTTTTTTTTTCCTTCTTTAAGTATGATTGTCATTAGCATTATGTGCATAAAAGTGTTATATATTTTCTTCAAAATTTAACGTATACACATTTATAAGTCTCATTTTTCCTCTAATAAAGAGCTTGTGTGGTTGCAATAGAAAATATTTAAATTATTGAATTTACTAACCTATTTTCATTAATTTAGTTTTCCTCCTATTTAAGAGTGCATGTTGTAGGGTGGAGGCTTTAGTTTGATAATATTATTATATGAAATAGATCAGTAATTTAAATATTAAGTGATTTATTTTATTAATTGGTTTTTTTGAGGTATATTTAATTTTTGTATCAAAATATTATGAACCATATTTTTAATGGTAGAAGATGACAATTTTTTATTGATTGGAATATGTATGGCCTAATTTTATGGAAACTGAATCAATTCACATGTATTTCAAGGACATAAATTTTTCTTGATTTTAAACTATTTGACTTTTTAATATTAACTATTTTTTATCTCATTAAAATGTTTAACATTAAAATCTAATAAAAATAATTATAATAAATTTTATACATGTGATATTTTGTGTATTGATTTTTAACTTTTAAATGCATCTTATATATATAAACATGAGTTTATAAATTAATAAAGGTAATTACTAAAAATCTAATTTTCATCTCAATGTGCTATATTTTCTCCCAAATTGTCTAATAATTTATTAAAAAATATAACTTTAAACATTTAAATAGTATAACTATATTTTATTTTTTCTCAAATATAATTTTCCTGACTTTAAATATGATGTAATCTTTTCAAAATTTAATTTAACATTAAAAATTTAATTGAATTTAAGATTTTTTATAGGTTGTATAGTTTGAAATAACATGAATAAGTTATATCTATATAATGAAATTAAAGATGAGAATTGGATTGATGGTTTTCTGTAATTACAAGTAACATATAATTTTTATTGTCATATTCTATCTTACAGTGTGATATCTTAGGAGAAATTACAAGCAATCTCTACTTGTTACATCAATTTTCTAGCCCCCAAACAATTTGATCCACACCAATTATCAAAGGGTACAATTTTTGGCATCATGGAAATAACATTTTGAAAACTTGTAGAGATGACCTTGAATTAGTGTCAATCATACTATTCAATTCTAACAATTGTTTCATGGGAGTTAAGTGTCATGAAGATCACTTTACAAATTCCATGTTAGGTTTCAATTTTCCTTTCATCCTTGTTGTACATTGGTCTTTGGTGATGTTTTAGGAGGCTTCATAACCTTTGCAAGGTTTGGCAGTCTCTATGTTACCTACCTTGTACTCTGTATAGGGTGTTTTTTGTGATTTGACTATTCTAATAGTCATTTGATGACTATTTACGGTGCATCCTTCTTGTATCTTCATGATTCCTCAACCTTATGGTTTCCACAGGGGTGACTACCCTAGCTGGTTGGAAAGGATCCTCTATATTTGTGCATACTATGTCATATCTCCACAAGCCTTTCCTTTTATCATACAAGTTTTCCAATTTATACTTCATGTATTTCTTGCAATTTTATTTCCCAAGACTAGAAGCATTGTTTATATCTAAACATGCAAACTCAAAGATTCAATCAGTTCTTCATAGACCAAATAGAACCCTTCAAACATGTGCATAGTCCATCAATTTTTTGTAACTCTTACATACCCTAAGGATTCTTTTGACTCTACTAAATGATCTTCAAGTCTTATAAAAAAAATTGCAAACGCTACATGCTCTTTAAACCCTTCACAAACCTTATAGATTTATTGCATGACTTTTTGCAGACTTCATGATGACACATAAACCTTGAAAGTGACACAACCCATATCAATGTTTGATAGTGATAGAAACATTGCATAACTTATATATGTAGGTATGATTGAAAGGTTGAAATCTTGTATGAAATTGTGAATTAGACTCCTTTAAATGACCTCACTGATCATTCCAAATCTATAGAAAAACATATTACTACATAGCCCTAAAGATCATCACAAGTATGATTCACCATGTTCACAATGTAATCACCATCATGGAACCTAAAACTAACTCAAATGTATATTCCAATGTTTATGCATATCCATTGTGAAGGTGATGATACAATTGCATGTCAACTACAAAAACTCTAAAACTTGGCTATAATAGTACTCATTATAGTATTTTTCACTATTTGATCCATGGTAATATAGTGAAGGACCAACCATTGATTATGGATGTAGTTTACCATAGTACAATCCTTGTAGAATTAATAAAATGAAATCATTTATCCATGTACCTTCATGTAGTGGAGGCTCGATGAGCCTAGGGTAATTTTTCAAGTGGAGATTTAATAGTTGGTGTCCCTCGAACCCTTGTAGCATTGAGTCAAGTTTAATCTCAATTGAGTAACTATTGGGGTCCAGTTAGGTTATGAACTAAAGAAAATTATAAATTATATAATACAAATCTTGGTTTAAATTAAATTGATAATTTTAAAATTAAAAAATTTGGTTTAATATTTGATAGTCAATTAGAGGTATTACATCTTGGTGTCAAAATATGCATCAAAATCGGAAGGTCTAATGGGTTGTTAGATTTAAAGATATGAATTTCTAATGTATTTTTAAGTCATTTTGTTACATTGGTAAATATTATTTGACAAAACTAAATCAATTCTTGATCAATATAAATATTCGAGTTATTTGTGTTGAGTGTATACATATCTTATAGCTTGCTCCATTTCTCTTGCTCAAGATGTTACAATCAAGATTATAGGATCCACAATAGTGCAAAATGAAATTTGAATTTATTTTTTTCTTCTTTAAGTATGATTGTTATTAGCAAGTATGTGTGTAAAAGAGTTATATATTGTCTTTTTTCTTCAAAAATTATTGTATACATGTTTGTAAGTCTCAATTTTTCTCTAATAAAGAGCTCGTGTGGTTACAATAAAAAATATTTAAATTATTGAATTTACTAACCTGTTTTCTTTAATTTAGTTTTCCCCCTATTTAAGAGTGGGTGTTGTAGGGCAGAGGCTTTAGTTTGAGAATATAATTATATGAAATAGATTGATAATTTAAATATAAAGTGATTTATTTTGTTAATTAGTTTTTTGAGGTATATTTAGTTTTTGTATCAAAATCTTATGAACCATATTTTCAATGGTACAAAATGACATTTTTTTATTGATTGGAATATGTATGTCCTAATTTTATGAAAACTAATCAATTCAGATATTTCAAGGACATGAATTGTTCTTGATTTTAAACTATTTGACTTTTTAATATTAACTATTTTTTATCCCATTAAAATTCTTAACAATAAAATCTAATAAAATTAATTATAATAAATTTTATACACATGATATTTTGTGTATTGATAAAGTAATTGCTAAAAATGAATTTTCATTTCAATGCGCTATATTTTCTTCCAAATCGTCTAATAATTTATTCAAAAATTTAACTAGATATTTAAATAGTATAACTATATTTAATTTTTTATCAAATATAATTTTATTGACTTTAAATATGATGTAATTTTTTCAAAATTTAATTTAATATTAAAAATTTAATTAAATTTAAGATGTTTTATAGGTCACATAATTTGAAATAACATGAATAAATTATATCTATTAAGGTTGAGAATTGGATTGATGGATTTTTTTAATTGATCATTAATCAAGATAGTCGTTGAAAGTATAAAACTACTAGAAAGAAATTTCAAATTTCCGTTGAGACTTCAGAGCAGAAAAAATGAGGGAAAAAAATTCAAATGTCTGTTGAGAGAAAAAATCTAATGAGAAAGAAAATTCAAATGTTTGTTGAGAGAAAAAACGTAACGGCAAAGAGCATTTCAAATTATTCTATAAATAAACAATTCTATTTCATTCAATTACAGATCATTTGTGATTGTCTGACAGCGTTTTGTTCTTTTTCTCATTGTTATTTTTTCTGAGTGCTTTGATTTTTTTTAGGATTTAGAATTTTTTTAAAGGGTTGTTCATAGTGTGCACACTGGTCTGGTCTGTCTAGTTTGGTATTTCTTCATTTGTTCTTTTCTTTTTTCTTTTTCTTTTTCATTTTTGGTCTTAGATTAAGAGGCAGAGCAAAGGAAAGAGGCAGAGAAAGGAAGCTACAATTGAGCTAGGGCAATATTTTTTTTCAGGTAATTTTTTCTTTACAAACTTTTAATTTGATTTGTTTTCATTTCTAACAGACTGACTCATGTTTATTTCTATGTTTTTAGAGAAAAATGTGGAAGGTAAATTTAGGTTTAGTTGTGGTTTTCTTTTTTTCTTTTTAATCCTTTTGGGTTGAGCAAAGGATTGATGAAATGAGACTAGTGCAGGCATGAGATGCAGGACCAAGTGAGTTCATATAACCGATGCAGAGAAGAAGAGATGGGAATTTCCTTATGGCCTGCTTCCTAGATCACAAGTACCTGCTCTAGATGGAAGCCAAATTTCCAAAACAACCAACCCAGTGTTTGAATTCTCTTAGTTTGAGTTGATCTTCTCTTACATAGCTAATCCATTTGGATTTTCTATCAAGCGCAAATCCAATGGAGAGGGCTTGTTCAACTTATCGTTATTGGGGGTTTGCTGGACTTCAATTTCTTTGCTGGGATTCTGGTATGTCTGTGCATGCCCTACTCTATAGTTTTTTAATGGGTTTCAAATATTTTACAGAACCTGCAAATGATCTACAATCATAATCTAAACTATCAAGTAATTGAGCTTTGTTGGTTATGTATTATACCCAATAGTGAAGTTCGTTTACCACTGGAATGTAGTCATTTGGTTTTGGGTTAAATATTTAGTGCATTCATTATTTTGGGAGCTCTCGTAGGTTTTCATATAGGGATAAAATTCTCCTTGGCTTCAGGTTTGCACAAGTTATTGCCTTATTGGCATCCCTCCTATTGTTTTGTGCTCTCTTCATCAAATGTTCCTTATCAAAGGTCCCCACCTTTGTTCTTGGGTCTTCATGGATAATTCTTGATCCATTACAACCCTTCATCTAAGATCCATCGAAGCTAGTTTTGCTAACTTCCTTTCACTATATTTGATGAACCTCTTCTCGCATTCACTGGTTTATGGTCACCTTCTACCATTACTCTTGCACATAATTCCTGCCAATTTTTTCCTCTTCCTTCTATGTACCTCTAGCATAGACAACATTCTTTTACTTCTCCATCTTTAATAACTATAGGAGTATCCGGTTCCTATCCTACGAAATGCCACCTTTTAAATTTTTTATACAAGGATACAATGAGAGCTCTCTGACCACTCACCACTATAGACAACATTCTTTTAGTTCTCCATCTTTAATAACCACTAAATTTCTAATTCCAGCCCATTGTAAAATAACAAAAACAAAGAGCTTCTTTCATTTGAGAAAACTAGTAACATATATTTTTTTATGTAACTAGAGCAAACAAAGCTACCACTGACTATAATACTCTTGTATTGGATATATGTAGTTAGCTCTCTAACAATCCTTAACAAAACCTTTTGGGCTAATGGATAAGGGTCTTTTCATTTTCTAGAGGCTCGATTCAATAGCCTTCTAGACAGGGTAGTAGACATTACATAAACTAGGAAAATGTGATGAACTCTATTTACCATCTTAAAGACACATATGTCTCATGTTTATGCAGCTCATGCAGAAGAACAAAAATTTTCCAACCACCTTGTAATATCCAACTTGTTTTACTTTGTTTAACCTGCACAGGCCACATGTTAGGCTTCTTGTGATGTACAAGCATTATTTGGGTATTTTCCCTTGGTAGCCAAAGCTTGGAAAATATTCTAGGAATCACCTGTAACATATCAAACCAACAAGCATTATTTTGGATCAAGTTACATCAATGACATAATCCTTTTTCTATTTTCTATATGAAGAGTAAAACTTACGAGTCTACAAGTTTTAGCATAAACTACACGGGCTCTTTTAACATCACTAAAAATTGTGGGTCCATTTATACCACAGGGCTGACAACTCTAGAGATCTTTGTTTGCATAGGAGATAATATATGTGAGATACACAATGGTGCAAAAGGATGCATGTATAGATTTGAGTTTGGAGCATATTCATGGTTACCTAAAATGCTATCAGTATCTAAACAAGGTGTGACTTCAGTAGTTGCATTAAAACTTCTTGGATGTTCCCTAAATTGAGAAGCTTGATTCCTAGAAATGTTATTTTATGGTTTGTAAGGCACACATACCCATTCTTTAGAAGAACATGTTGCTGTCATACTGAAATCTTCTTTATGTGTAGTTCAAAGTTGTAACAACAATTTCTTCATTTGAATTCGGTTCAACAAAAGAAATGTGAGCAGCAACAAAGGCTTTTGGGGGAAT
>VDFB02387469.1:0-30930 GCA_007258455.2 Sequoia sempervirens | reverse complement strand
AAATGCTTGGTATCAGTTTCAGTGAAGCTCATAGATTAGAATTTGGACCTTCTGTCTAATTCTGCACTTCACTTTACTTTTCCTTAATTTGCTTCACAAAAATCATCTTCTACACAAGTGAGACTATGCTAAATCACTCAACAACCCTTCTACTATTCACACATTTCGAACATGCACCAACACGCTCTTCAAAATGAATTAATTGATCTCTTAAATATATATCAGCTAGCAAGAATTCAATCACTATATGTCAGCTTCAGCACAATAAAAATATTTCCCAATAGTCAGCTCAATCCACATTAAATATTTGATGTGTACCCATCAAGGTCAACTAAAGCTATGTTGTGGCTCCAAATCAAAATTCTCAAACATATAAATATTTAAACAATTACTCCTTATACATCCATGACATGCCATATTCACTGAGTTGGCCACCATGAGCTAATAAATAGAAAATCATTGTGCTAGATCTCCTAACTTAACCATCAATTGATGCAACATCACAAAACTTAACAATAAGATACAATAGATACTTAACAACTTTCCCCAAGATTTGTTAGTGTAATTAAATTAATTATTACACTAGCATAAGTTAACTTAGGTCATATATCATTTAGTCCTAGGTTTCATTTTAATAAATCATTTAATAAATGGGGTAATATTCCCTTCCTTGTTTGTAGGGATAAGATGAGTTGTCCTTCTAGAACTTATCTCAACATTTAATAATTTCCTAGATAGGGTTCACATGTTGTCACATGTTGTTATATCAAGACACATGGCAACATCTCATGCATCTTATATTTTCTCTTTTTCCTATATATTCAAGGCATCTTGTACATTTGTAAAAATCCAATCTCATAATGTAGATCAATAATACAATGTCCATTGTGCATGCCTAGTTGCAACACTTTCTTTGTGGTTGATTATCTTTCCTAGCAAAGGTCCTCCATTGAAGATTGCAGCTTTAGGGACCCTATGCATCCATAATGTCAACAAGATCCACAACTCAAAATGATAATCTGATGAAGCATACAGATCGACATACTAACCGAATACCATGTTCTCCATTTTCACTTCTGGTAAAACTCTTTTCTTTACTCTACTTGCAGGTATGAAAAAATCCCAATCTACGAACTATAATAATGACTTAGGTTGCTATCAATGACAACACTAGAAGCCATATTCCAACAATACTTGGAGACTAGATAGTACAAGCCTCTAACTCATATAATATCATGAAAGACTTAGATATAACTATTAGTGTGCAAATTGAGAATCTTAACACTCAATTTCACCACCTATAGGAGCAAGGAAATAAAATGATATATTAAATAAAAAACTAAGGGAAGTAGTGATTTTTAAGTAATCTCCAATTGTAGGCCTTCTAGTGGACTATTGAAAAATGATATTGTAGTAACAGAAAAAGTAGCCTTTTCCCTTACTTGTTTTGGATAATTAACATTAAAACTGGATTAATGATGTCTTGGAGTGGTGTTGTAATGTGTTGTACACATTTACACTATTCTAGGACCTTTATTTGATGAAAACATGCCTTAATTTATCCTTTTCAAGGGTGTTGTAAACTGTTGTAACACACTTTCACACTTTTCTAGAATGTATTTGCTTAATTAAGCCTTAAGGGCCCCTTTTTAATAAACTGTATTTCAATGTGTACCTTGTTTAAGTGTTGTAAAGTGTTATAAGGGACTTTCACACTTATCTAGGTGGTCATTAAGTAATTGTGGGTAATTGGAGTTATTAACCCCTTTTAATTCAAATTTAGGCCTTAATTTTGACACCTCCTTAAGATCTATCCCGACAATCATAATTTAATTAAAAAATTATTTCATTAGGAAAAGTTTGGTCCTAGTAAAGTGTGTTAGGACCCATTCATCCTTGATGGCGAATGGGTCCTCCCTTAATAGAAATCCCATTTTTTAGTTGATCTAGAATGGGTTTTTATCCCTCTTTCAATCCCTTAGGGTTATGTCTTGGTAAACTGAGCCATGACCCATTCACCCAAGGTGGTGAATCGGTGTACTCCATTAATGAAACCTCCCTTTTTGAATTTCATTCTAGCAAGAATTTAATAATGTTTCTTCCCAGATTTGGTGTCAACCTTAATTATTTGATTTTCATGGTTAATCTCCTAATTTAGTATAAATAAGGGGTTAATTCACATTGTTTCTCCTAGCAATTCATTCTAAGCATTCAAGCATTCAAGTAATTAAGCATTAGAGAATTACAAGAACCTTCATAAGGCATTTCAAGGCATATTTCAATATTTATTTGCAACAATTCAATATCATATCATCATTTCAATGGTTTGATGCATTGAATCACATTATTGAGCTAAAGAGGTGGATGTAGCATTGAAGATCTACTTCCAACCATTTTTCACATCATTTTCAAGGACCTAAGATCTACATTCTTCATGACCGCTACATGATAATTGTAGATTTGTTTCACAAGACATCATCCAAGGTGATATCAATTGCATACTTCATGTTTCATACTTCATTTCATTCATTTCATCATTTGGTTTGATTACCTACAAGGGGTTTGACTGAGGAAAACCCCCATTCACTAACAATTTTTTTTTTCTACCCTAGAGTGTGTAATTTCAGATTTATAGGTTGAAGAGCAAGTCGAGCAAGATTTGGAGCAAAATTGTCAAAGTTGCAAAATTTGTCATTCAAAGTGTAAGATCATGGAAATAGCTCTACAGAATTGCATACAGACTTCTAGAACTTCATAATAGGGAATTTAAGAGTGTAGACATCAAGGAAGAGGATCCTGAAGTCAATTTTCTGAAACCCTAAAAGGACCCATTCACCATTGAAGGAAAATGAGTCCTCTATAGCTCAAAAACAACTTTCTAGCTAGGTACAAAACTTTTTATGCTCTAAAAACTTCCCCCATAGTGGCTATAATATTTATCTATCATTTATTATTATTATTGGCATCTTATTTTATATAATTTGAGTGAAACATCCCTTAGAAAATTAGTGGTTCATTAGCTTGTTCATTAAATATTTTGGTGAACCCACATTTTTTTTTTTTATGTTTCAAATATATGTTGAACATATGTTATCATTGATGTTAAAGGAGTAATATCAAAGGATTACAGTTCTTGTAGTCAAATGTGCTCATTGATGTCAAAGGAGTAATGCTAGCTTAAAAATGAAAATTAAATGTAATCCTACTATTATATTAGAGAATTTTGAGAATAGTGAAGAAGAAGTCCTATAGTATGCTTGCAATATCATGCTTTTATTTGTTCATGTTGATAGAAGTAATCTAGAAGTTTGATCCGACATGTTTGAGGCCAGTTACCCATGTAGGGATATTTTTCTTGGATCATGTTCATGATTTGTATTTATTCTTGGATGTGAGTTTCAGTCTAAAATTTGAAAGGAGATTATGCCTACACGTCTATATTATTCTAGAGTTTTCAGAATTTATGTTCAACAAACAAAAATATTTAATTGACAAAAGGGTCATTGCAAAATAGTGGTTCATCATCTTGTTCATTAAACATTTTGGTGAACCCACATTTTTTCGATGTTTCATTGTGGTGAACCTAACTTATTCAACATTGCAATTTTCTGATTTTTAGAGTCTCTCATTGAATCTTAAGTTAGATCTTGCATTCATTGGCATTTATATTTGCATTGAATTAAGATCTCATTTAGGGTTAATTCTTTTGCATTTAAATCTTGCATATCATATAGAGTTTAGATTTGCAATATTTTGAATCTTTCTAAATTTGAAAATTACAAAAAAAATCATTCATTTTGCATCTCATTTAGATCTCATGCAATTGCATTTGAAAAGAAAAACAAAATTATATTTCAAATTAGGCCTTGCATTTCATCTTTTCATTGGATTTTTATATTGAATTTCTGGAAAATTTGAAGCTGAAGCTCACTGTCTCAAACCTGGAGCTAAAAGATATAACTAAAAAATAGTTTAAAAATACCTTGCAAGGAACCATTCACCTTTATTGGAAAATAAGTCCCTGATCAGGTATGATTTGAACCTTCTAACAACTAAAAAGGCATCAAAATTCACTTTGAAATCCACAAAAACATCTCAGAAAAACTTAACCAGGACCCATTCACCCTTACTAGCAAATAAGTCCTTGTTACCTACTACTCTACATTTCTAGGACATTAAAATATTAGTTTTTAGTTTCTGTTTGGTGCTATTATCTTTTTGTTTCATTTTCTTGATTTGTTGTTTCATCAATTCCATTGCATTTAGCTTAAATTGCTTCATTTTAGTGTATTGATAAAAGTTCAAAATTGCATCAAAACATTTCATTTTCAGCTTATTGTGCATTGTGTAATCAGTAAATTGCATTGCTTAGACTTTGAAAATTGCATTTCATTCTAGGTTGTTGCATTGTCCCTTTGCTATTCCAAGGTTTACACATCGAGGTTGTAAAACTTGTATGAGCTTTACAACTTGATGTCCTATTCACAATACTATTATAAGATAAAGTTTGAGGCTCATGTCATCTCGCAATATCTCTCTCGCTATGGATCTTGGGTTTCCTAACTCTCTTTATGATAGTGTTGAGAATCAACCCTCCATGGCTCATAGTTTGTATACTTCATTTCCAATGACCTCACCTCCTATAACCAATGTCTTTAACATTACCAACAACCTCCCTACCATTACTGCTTCCACTCAAGCTTTGGGGCCTACTCAAAGCCAAGGTGGAATTCCAATCCCATCCTCCACAATACAAATATCCATTCCTACATACACCAGTAAACAACCTACAAGAACATTCCAACCTACAACAAAATTCCAACCTACAAAATAATTCCAACCTACAACAAAATTGCAAACCAGAACTACCATTCAACCAACCACAACAATCATACCTACTAGCACCATGTACACTTCCATAGGTATTCCTATAGGAAATGCTTTAAACACAATAATACCTCAACAATCCACCTTCAATAACCTACAATTCACTAGTCCTCTCCATACATACACTACACCTTATTCCCATCAACCTTATAACCAAAATAATCCTCTCATTAACTCACTTTTGTAAACCATGAAATCCCTTCAACAACAAGTGGCAACATTACAATAGAACAATAATGGTCAACTGTTGCAATACATCAATTCCACCCCATTTTTCCTCGATATAGTAAGAGCACAAATACCATAGGGTATATAGGTCCCTCACTTTGAGAAATATGGTGGGAAAGGAGATCTTGTAAGCCATGTTTTTGCCTTCAGAGCCTTGTGTAGTGATTACATCATTGAGGATAAACTATTGGCTAAGCTATTCCCTAGATCTTTAAAAGATACTACTCTAGAGTGGTTTTCCTCTTTACCAAACAATTCAATTGGTTCATTCAATGAGCTCATTGATTCTTTTTACAACCACTTCCATAGTCACATGGGTCCCAATATGACCCTTGCTGATTTCATGACATGAAAGCAAAAAGAGGATGAGAAAGTGGCCGATTTCATAGGAAGATACCAAACACTTTATTCACAAGAAAACATTAAAATTCATGATGCTAACCTTCAAAAAATGTTCATTGCCAACTTACAAGATAAACTCCAAATAAAACTTGAGATGTCAAGGTTTCCATCCTTCACACAATTATGTAGAACCATTTGTGACCATGAAAACTCAACTAGTGGTTGTGATGTGAAAATTCCCCCTAGTCATCTTGCAAAGTCCGAATCCACGACTTAAAAAAAATATCAACCATTTGAGAAAAAAAAGAAGGAATTTTTAAAATTAAATCCTCCTTAGATAAGTCACCAAACAATAATTAGGTGGTTGCTATAAAAATGACAACTCCTTTTAGTGATAGGGAGAGAGAATTCACTCCTTAACCTGACACCCTTCACAATATCATGTTGCAGCTTACTAAGAAAAACATGCTTACCTTACCTCCTGTTAGAGAATGTGATCCTACTATACCATTTCCTATAGGATTTTGAAAAAATTCTTATTGTCATTACCATCAAACAAATGGAAATAGTACAAAATATTGTAAGCATCTTAAACATCTTGTGCAAGATCTTATTGATTCTAATCATTTACAAATTAGAGGTTTGAATGATCAAGGAAATAAATCTGTAGCTCCTCCTAATCAAAATTTGGAAATTTTTACAAATACCATGCCTAAGCACAATATTTCATTTGTCAAAGCTAGTGAAATGAAGACTAATGTGATGAATGTTGACACAAATGATGATGATATGAATACTATTGAAAAACATACCACAAATGAAGTGATAGCATTTATTGAAGCTAAACCTCATAAGGGCTTGACTAGAAAACCTCTTGACATTGCTTTCTCACAAAATGACATACCTAATCGTGCACCTAATGGTCCTCTTTACATAGCTGGATGAATCAATAATAAGCCCACTAATGGGATATTGATTGATCCCGTCTGTGGAGAGAATGTGATCACAAAATAATTCTTGTGTGTATGAGCTATATCAAGAAACATATAATAATCCAAAAGCATGGATCAAGATAGATAAATTTTTTTATTACCTATGATAGGCTCAATAGATCTTCCTTTAAATGTGGGACCAAAATATTAGCAGTCTCATTCTCCATCATCCCACAATCGAACCAATTTCTTGTGAAGCTAGGCTATCCATGGCTTTGATCCATGAATTTCATCCCTTCGGTTGTGCATAAATGTCTAAATTTTCCATTTGGAAATGTCATATTCATTATGCATCATAGTGGATTCCATCCTGCCTCAACAAAAGGGAATTTTTCACTAGATTTCTTTTGGCCTAAGCCTATGGAACCTATCAAGCCTCGTGAAGATTTCTTTTTCAAATCATATCAAAAATTTAAGGAAAAGAAAATAGTAGAACTATCCCTTCACAACATGCCTCAACCTATGACTGAACCAACCATCCTTGATGAGATAATGATTGAACCAAAAAAACTTCTACCCATACAAGAACAATCTATAGAACAACCTCTTGCAATTTCCCACAAGAAACCACGAGCTAGCACAAACAATCCCATTGTCCCTCCTAGAGTCAAACAAGTTTACAAAGTCAAAGAGAAAGTGGTTGAGAAACCTCTCATTGTTTCTTCTAGTCTTCCCAAGGAAGAGAAGGAACCTATGATTAACAAACCCACTCTTACACAAAAACAAATTGACAATAAAATGAAAAGAAATAAAAGTGCTAGAGAGAATAGACGTAGACGTTATGCTATTGCTCATAGATTGAAAACTCAAGAAAATAAAAATAACATAGAAAATCAAAATTCAAACCTACTTGAAGCAATGCATGTTGAGTCTCAACCCTCTCCGCAACATAAACAAGAACATTGCATGGACATTGTTATTCGAACTCATGTTGTGATTAACTTAGATGATGACATTGACATTACAAAGATTGACGAACAAGTGCATGATGAGTTGAATACATTTTTTTCTTCTTCCATGAGCTTAAATGACAAATCTCCTAAAAAGAGTGTTGAACTTCGTGCATGCCCTAGTTCAACACTTGATGTCAAGTCCCTTTGGCTAGTTGCTCACCTTCTGTTTGTACTAACTGAGATTGAGAGGTGGATGACCTACTTTAGGTTGACTCACTTGTGCCTTACTAGTCTTGTGCTTTTTCACTTTTCTTTATGTCATTGCATGTGCATAATGTGATCCCCCATGATGTTTCATTTGATGTCCATCTCTCTTTTTTGTATTCTTCTATATGTACCTTCATTCTTCTCTATGTCATAATTATTTTTAATTTGTATTGTGTTTTCCTTTTGGGGATAACACAAGGTGTTGAGACATTTATGTCTCTTCTATGTTGACCCAAAAGCTTTTCCTTTATCTTTTTCATTTGTCTTTGTTTCCTTTTGGGGATGACATAAGCGTTGAGACATTTATGTCTCTTCCGTATTGACCCAAAGCTTTTCCTTATCATTTTTATTTTTCTTGTGTTTTCCTTTTAGGGATGACACAAGGCATCAAGAAATTTATGTTTCTTCTATGTTGACCCAAAAGGATTCTTCTTTGTTTTCCCTCTCTTTGTGTAATTCTTCCAGTTCTATGTGTATTTGGGGAATGATGATAGTTCCATGCTCTATGAGAACATTGTAGCATAGACATGTACTCACCCCAAATCCATAGATCCCTTATGTATTTGTGATGGAAACCCCTTCCTATTTCATAACACAACTTATTTTAGAAACATGTGACTTGGCATGGGTTTTTTCAAGGAAATCTCTCATTTCTTAGGATCAAAACATTGGCTACTTTAAAGCAATTGCTCATAGTGATCTGGTGTAGCAACCACTTTAAAGTGGGGACATACATTGATGACATCTTTTGGAAAATTTTATGGCATGATTTTTCTTTTTTCTTGTGATGTGTCCTCTTCTTGGTGATGTCATTGGGTTTGATGTCATCTATGAGTGTACAATCTATTGACATGGAATGATACAAATAAGACATCCCATGAGTGATGATCTGAAACTTTTGAATTGTCCTTTCTTGGAGACATTAGGCACAATTCTCCCTAAGGGGAAGACCATTACATGAACAAAGAAAAATCACCTTTAATAAAATGTTTACATGATATTCAAAAGAATTTACAAAAAGAATTTACATTGTGGTTCCTTATTAAAATTATTAGGATGATAACTTTGATATGGTTAGTATGATGAGGAGCCAATACACTAGCATGAATTTCTCATTATATGGTGGGAAGCTGACACACTAGCATGAATTTCTCACTAAACCACTTCTTTGGGACAAATCACCAAGTGGACAGATTGACGTTCCACTATCCTAGAGTGAGTAGCATATGTTATGCACAAACAACCCCATTTCACATCATTTTGAAACAGTTGTGCTTGATCCTTTGTTTTTGTTTCTTTTTCTTGGCCTTTGACAGGGTATGATCATGTATTTTTTTTATTGTTGCATACTTAAATGTCTTGGATGTCTACTTTAGTGTGAGTTTGATATGGGGTCATCCGCTCACTAAAGTGGGGGAAAAATGTAGTAATGGAAAAAGTAGCCTTTTCCCTTACTTGTTTTGGATAATTAACATTAAAATTGAATTAATGATGTCTTGGAGTGGTGTTGTTGTTGGAGTGAAAATGACACTGAGAAGGGGGTGAATTAGTGTCAAAAAAGATTTGAACAATTTTTTCATAAAATTAAACCATAGCTAAGATATTATCTCAATATTAAAATGATTAAAGCATTCATAAGTTGAATGTAATCATTCAAAACCAAAATTGAGAAAAGTTATAATGCCCCACCACGTACCCTAGAGAATGCACACTAACAACCTGAGGCAGAACAATTTTTTTTTGAAAGGTGCAACATTCACTTGTATGCAATTAGCATTAATATTAATTTTTTTCTAGTCTAAGTCCTCAAGGGTCTGCGAAAACATTACTTCTCACACATCTAAAAATTAACATGTAACCTAAGTTAAGAAACTTTACAATAATCAAGTATTAACATCATTACGAAGATTGCATCAAAATATTTCATTTATTTGAATCAACAATAAAGTACAACCATAACATGTTTACATGGAATTGAATTGATTCAAATCATTTAATTAAAAATACAATGCCAAATAGCTCTAGTCCATTACATAGTAGTGTTCTTCATCAGATACATCAATACATTTACATTCTAAATAAAAGTTATCTCCTCAATTTCTAGAGAGGCGTGAACATCAAACATGAGACATGATAAATCAATGTGGTATAATACAAATACAAGTATAACAAATCCCGAGGGCCGGTGCAATGTTGAAGTCCATAGATCAAGAGAAGTTGTCACGACATGCACAAGAGAAGGGAACTCAATGGAGATCGATACACATTCCACCCAACCACGTGGAACCCAAAGGACCACCCCCCGTGCTAGGAGATAGAAAAGGTTCCCACCATCACTAGCAAACATGCACAAGGCTAAAATGACATACAGGAACAAGTAGAACAACATCAACAATATTACACCACAAAAGGACAAAGGTACAAGGCAACATATGGTTGACATGACAATGTTGAACAATCATAGAACAACAACAATTACATACAAAATAGTTCCAGAGGCACAAAATCAACTAAGGGGATGTAAAGAACCAAGAGAGTACAAAGTTGTTGCAAGAGGTAGTGTCATCGCACAATTTGTTATGGGTTACCCTTGCGTAACCTTCCTAGGCTATCGGACCCCCATCTTGGGTTACCCTAGCTACCTCTACTGGCTGTCAGACCCCCATACAAACTATGCAAGACCAACTTACCTTCCAAATGGACCAGGTAGTTGGTCTTGCCATTGTAGGCCTTCTCGACTCATCTCAAGCCTATACGAGCACTTGATCCATGAGCGAGGCATTATCTTATCTTGATTATTGTTTTAACTACCAATTCTCCTAATTGATTAATTAGATTATCACTTGATTAAACTCTTAGTGAGTTACCTTGGTGCCCCTTTGTGTGCCAGACCCCCACTGAGAGCCACTCCCCTACTGACAACTAGGAAACCAATAAAATCAAGCGCAAATCCACTTGCACCATCTTAAAAATCATAATCAATACAACATGGTGAGGCATACCCTTCCCGCTTTTAGGTTACAAACTCTGACCACAAGGTGAACATACTGTGCGAGGCTAATAGGCATCACATACATGCTCAATGCAAATGTAAAAGTAATTATCTCCAAGATTTAACATACTCACATCAAGAAAAGAATTTCCCCTAGCCTCTGGAAGACTCCTATTAGTCACTTACATAAGGATTACATATTCAAACAAGACCCACATTCATACCAAACAATGACCATCCACTACCACTCAAAAACATAAGAGATCATAGAGGCTAGACATTCATTTTATGATTAACAATAAATAATGAAATTCAAAGGTAATTCTTATATTCATCACTAACTTCATTTATCTTTTACGATTTATCAATCTTTTCTAAGAAATGAAACTTCTTGATTTACAAAATTAAATACAATACTAAAAAGATATAAATCCTTTACTAATTAATTACAATACATCTATGTAATTTCCATAAACTTACATTTATCAATACATACATATCTCAATTTATTTATAATTATCTATTATTTACTTGCTTGTTTACTTATTTTCATATATAATTTACCATTCAAGTAATTTCTCCAAAAAGTAATTTAAGAGAATGAAAGGAATTATATACATTTAATTAGACTATTCCTACTTACATAGGATATTATTTACTTTTCCCTAGAAAGGAGTTAATCTAAGGGAAACCTATTTATCCTAACTTAATTTAGTTTAAAAGATTTGTATAGAACATGAAAATATACTTAACTTTATTTAAGGGATAACTTAAATTAAAGACTTCCACGTTGACTTTCCTTTCTTTTAAGACTTTAAGGGCTTAATTTATATATTTTACACTATTTTAAAGGTTACATTATAAAGTAAAGAATTCCAAGACAATGACTAGGATCTTCTATTCCTTTAAAACTTATACGCATGACAAGAAAAGCTCACCATTTTAAAGGGCCTCGAATTTCTAAATGCATAAAATATTGGTTTCAACTCAAGTTAAGCTTCCAATTTGATATATAATGATGGAAGGGAATCATGCAGACAAAACCATTACATTGAGATGTATAGCAGTGGAATATGCAGTAAGCAATAGAAATCAATAGGAATTCAAAGATTCAAAAGCAAGTTGGTATTGAAGACATACTATAGGGCAACGACAGCAAATAAATTACATTATTTTGGCCAATGGACCCAAGGGAAAAGTAAGGAGAGGCACCAATATTAAGCTTCAATCAAAACATCACTCATCGGTTACACCAAATATCTACAGGGTATAAACAATACATTACAAACTTATATACCAAAATGACTCAACCAGAGAGGGCGGACAAACTACAGGTTTAACTAATGGATGGCTCAAGATTCAAGCGATTGAGGGAATAAGGATTTAAAAGTTTAGATTACAATGATTTATCACCACCATCGAATTAAGCATGATCATAATCCACAAGATCTATCGCTTCGGATATAGAAAGGTTCAATTAACATAAACCATTTCCAGTGGCCAAGATAATCCCACACATGGCAAGGCGTACAAAATAAGGTGAAGATTATTGACCAAGTTAACGGGGAGAGTAAGGCTGCGGCTAAAGGAATAAGCCCCACTCACCAAAGAAAACGATTTCCACAACCAGTGCCCTAAGATGGATGGCGTTCTGGATGAAATATTCATCTATGTTTAAATAAATAACAGAAGACTCAGATGGATAAACCCGACTATTACGATTTTCAAGGGAGCTCAAATAATACATGAAGAGCATCTGATTTGAATAACAGCCTCCAGATTTACTGTACAG
Organism: Sequoia sempervirens; assembly: GCA_007258455.2. Classification (NCBI taxonomy): domain Eukaryota; kingdom Viridiplantae; phylum Streptophyta; class Pinopsida; order Cupressales; family Cupressaceae; genus Sequoia; species Sequoia sempervirens. The sequence goes on along the minus strand of VDFB02387469.1, from coordinate 18,537 downwards.
AAGGGTGCAAGAGAAGGATAGAAATTTGCGTATAAATTTAATGAGAAGCACGTAAGGTTCACAAAGAAAACAACAATGCAAGCATAAAAATTTCCTACTGCAAGCTTAACAATAAAAGCTTCGCCTTTTGAAATTATGAAAGAACTATCAGGGCATAATTATATCACAGGCACAAGAATACAGAGAAAACAAGTTTATAGAGCAATACAATTCCTATTTTTATTTACTTCCAATTAGAATTTAAGTTTAGCAAAGGAACCTAGATCACTTGCACAATTTGAGCAGAAAAAGAAGCCGATGGAATTCCAGTTCCAATTGAATTTCCAACTCTTTAAATACCGCTTCTAGTTCTTCTTCTTAGCCCTATGCCTCTGCAAGAATCCCAATACCTCCAATATCCAAGCTTCTCAGGCTTGCGGGAAAATTTTTCTTTTTCAAAACTAGAGGAAAATTTATGGCAATAATTCTCAAAAGTTTTTCACCCCCCAAAAAAAAACCCCAAAACGATATTCCCCTTTTATGTTCATGAAAAGCCCATAAAAAGGCAATTATTTCCAAAAATCTCAAATCATGAAAAGCCCATAAAAAGACAATTATTTCAAAAAGAAAGATTCCTTGCTTTCTTTTTGTTTATTTTTATCCAGTTACGTAAATTTTGCAATTACATGCATTGGGTGACTGCCATCCCACAAATTAGAATAAAACTGACTTAGTTATTTCCACATTAATTTCTTTCTATTTGTTGTTGTTTATTAATTGCAACCATCCAATTTAACATTTTATTTCATACTTTTCCATATTAATTTATTTTCAACTAGGATTTATTAATAAATATTTTAATGCTTAATTTCCAACTACTTGTCGCTTAAAAATCACCTTTTAATATTTCTTTTAAATTGTAAAGTTTTAATTAAAAATCAAACAATTACTTCTACATTATTTATTCACCCATCCTAAAAGACTTCTATTAAATTACCCCCATGACTTTAATTTGATGTTTTCTATCTAAACAAGGTAATTAAACAAGGCACACACTCAGGTACCATCAACAATGATACACAGTGTGGAGGGGCATTACAAAAGTAGTAACCAATCAATGAACAAAGCAGTAAACAACTCAGTAAAGCAGTGAGATCATAGAAGTACAAAGAGACACAAGATTTTGCCGAGTGGAAAACCCTCCTGGGGTATAAAAACCACTCCCAAAATGCCTTGCAAGCTTAATATTTTAATCAACTGTTCACAATACCTTATAGGCTAATTTTTTAGCACCCACTCAAGGAGCACCAACCCCTCATTTAGAGATATCAATCTCAAGGAGTGCCAACCACTCAAATTTTATTTCTGAACAATAATAATATCTTAGAGGATCTCTCTATTTTCAGTCAAGCTCATAACTCTCTGTTTTCTTGTCTACCTAATACCCTAAGAATTCAAAAATTAAATCCTTAAAATATTGCATAGATAAGAATATTACAATATATCTTTGCATCTTTGTTTTTCAGATATTTATTACAGAGTATTTCAATACATTTTTGATATAGCCAAAGAACAATATTCCATAATTACAACCAGAAGTTCTCTTAGTATTTTCAACACTGGTTTTTATATACATTTCAAGCATGTCTACCAGAGAGAGGTCTTCAAAGAATGGAATTTTTAGAATGGAATTTGAAACCCTCTTGTTGTTTTAAGAATATGTGCCAAAAGAGTAAATGTCTGCAAGAGTAACACTTGAACAGTAGGCTATAATTAAACTTTTTCAAGGATATGTCACATCTCCTTTTCAAAAGCTGCAAGTGCTTTTAACAAAGAAACTAGATCAGGTGCAGCGAAATTCATAATAAAAACCATTTGAACCTTATTCAAGAATACCCAACATCTAAAATCATTATTTCTAAAAACCCAATAAGCTGAAGCTTTAAATTATGTAATGAATGAAGAGTTAACAAATTTTAATTGATAGATTTTGAAAGAGCACGACTACCCAATATCTGTATCTCAAAAACCATTAATGCAAAATGTATGGACAACATTTAAGAGTCATAAAAAAAATTGTTTTGAGGAATGAAATCATGCCGTCAACTAGATTCCTGAATATCCAATTGAATATTGTAGCTTAATGATAACTGAACACAAATGATGCAATATTTTCAGATATACCCACTAGTTTCCTCATGATTTGATCAGCCCATAAACTATTTTTGGCTGTAACTTCAATAAAAAGACTTTTGACAGTCAAAAGGTGCCAATGCATGCAAATTCACACTTGAAAAGACCATAAATTTATCATTTCTTGAGAGTAATCATGAATAATAAAGCATGTTACCTGAAAATACAGATTTAAGATCAAAACAAATACCATTTGAGGCAGTGCACATTTTCTTTCTTCCTTTACCAAGCTTCTAGCTAGAAACGCACCAAATAAAGCTTCCATACTCCACTGATAAAGTTGTTATAGCCAACAACAATAGTAAAGAACAACTATGAAACTAAAACTTAATCTCTCAAGATGGCGGCTAGGCTAGGATTCCATACCCAACCAAAAAGAATAAACCATGAATTTTTCCCTAAACTTTCCAATTACCAAGTCATTCGATGACTAATTCAAAAGAGCATAATGAAGTTTGAAATCCGCATAAGTCACAAGATTTAATAATGACAACTCAAAAACTTGCTAAGTTCACTGTCAAAGACCAACAAATCTGCTGACCACATTATTAAGAAAGACCAAATAATTAAATAATGATGTCGACCACATGATCTCCAAAGGAAATGATAAGTATAGAAATGTATGATGGCTATCGATGACTTTAACGAAAGTCATTTTAAAATTCAATAAGGTTGACAAAATGATGAATCAAGTCAAAGCCATGTCCCTTTTGAATGACCTTTAAAGTAATGCAAATAAAATGTGATTTTAAATAAAATCATCTACCAATGGTATCTCCATCAAATTATGCCCAAGACGACCATTAAGGGAATTTCCATAAATATGACTTCCACCAAGTCATAAAATGAATCTTCATAAAAATTAACCAAGACCAAGTGAAGGTTGCGAATGGTGATATCTCAATGAAGAGAAGTATAAAACTTATGCCAAGTTAATTGAATATGAAGGCATTAAAGTAATAAACAAACTATCTGAAGTGATGCAGAGTATCGAAGTATTGAACCACATGTGCCATGAACAACAAATGAAATACCAATTCAAATACTACTAAGTAAACCATGAAATATTATACCTGACAGAGTGGAGATCAAGATCATAAGTCTGAAACTAACAAAATCCCTGAAACTGAAAAAGAAATACCTCAATCCAATTACCAAAACCAATAAGACAACCTGTATCTACATGAAGCTCATGTTGATCAGTACCATAGATATTAAAATTCTGAATGTAAACTGAATCTGATTGCCAAGAATGTAACACCCAATATAAAAATTCTGAATGTAAACTGTCCACTGAATGCCAAGACAAATAAGCCACATAATCAAAATTGTACCATGATAAAGCATAAAAAATCCAATCTGAAACAGTCAACAAGTAGAACCAACTGAAAGTGATTTTGTCATCAAGGACAAACCATTTGATCACAACTGAGAACCAATAGTTGTAATGTGTTGTACACATTCACACTATTCTAGGACCTTTATTTGACTAAAATATGCCTTAATTTATCCTTTTCAAGGGTGTTGTAAAGTGTTGTAACACACTTTCACACTTTTCTAGGATGTATTTGCTTAATTAAGCCTTATGGGCCCCTTTTTAATAAAATGTATTTCAATGTGTACCTTGTTTAAGTGTTGTAAAGTGTTATAAGGCACTTTCACACTCATTTAGGTGGTCATTAATTAATTATGGGTAATTGGAGTTATTAACCCCTTTTAATTCAAATTTAGGCCCTAATTTTGACACCTCCCAAAGATCTATCCTAACAATCATAATTTAATTAACAAATCATTTCATTGGAAAAAGTTTGGTCTTAGTAAAGTGTGGTAGGATCCATTCACCCTTGATGGAAAATGGGTCCTCCCTTAATAGGAACCTCCTTTTTCAGTTGATTTGGAATGGGTTTTTATCCCTCTTTCAATCCCCCAAGGTTAGGTCCTGGTAAACTAAGCTAGGACCCATTCACCCAAGGTGGCGAATGGGTACTCCCTTAATGAGACCCCCCTTTTTAAATTTCATTCTAGTGGGAATTTAATAATGTTTCTTCCCAAATCATGTGTTGGCCTTAATTCTTTGAATTTCAGGGTTAATCTCCTAATTTAGTATAAATAAGGGGCTAATACACATTGTTTCTCCTATCAATTCATTCTAAGTATTCAAGAATTCAAGTGATCAAGAATTAAATCATTACAAGAGCATTCATAAGGCATTTCAAGGTAGATTCCAAAAGTTTATTGTAGCAATTCAAGATCATATCATCATTTCAAGGGTTTGATGCATGCATTCACATTGTTGAGCTAAAGAGGTGGATGTAGCATTGAAGATATAATTGCAACCATTGTTCACACCATTTTCAAGGATCCAAGATGTACATTCTGGATTGCCACTACATAATAGTTGTAGATTTGTTTCACATGACATCATCCAAGGTGATATCAGTTTCATACTTCATGTTTCATGCTTCATTTCATTTATAATTTCATCATTTGTTTTGATTACCTACAAGGGGTTTGACTGAGGAAAACCCCATTCACTAACAAACAAATTTTTTTTCTACCCTTGCGTGTGTAATTACATATTTACAGGTTGAAGATTAAGTGAAGGAAGATTTGGAGAAAAATTGTCAAAGTTGCAAAGTTGCAATTTAAGTTGTCATTCAAAGTGCAAGATCATGAAAAGAGCTCTACAAAACTTGATAAAATGGAATTTAAGAGTGTAGATATCAAGGAACAAGATCTTGAAGTCATTTTTCTAAAACCATAAAAGGACCCATTCACCACTAAAGGCGAATGAGTCCTCTATAGCTCAAAAATAACAACTTTCTGGCTAGGTACACAACTTTTTATGCTCTAAAATCTTCCCCCATAATGGCTATAATAGTTAGGTATAATTTCTCATTGTTATTGGAATCTTATTTTACATAATCTAAGTGAAACATACCTTAGAAAGATAGTGGTTCATCATATTTTTCATTAAATATTTTGGCACTGAACCTACATTTTTTTTGGTGTTTGAGATATATGTTGAACATATGTTGTCATTGATGTCAAAGGAGTAATATAAAAGGATTGTAGTTCTTTTCGTCAAAGGTTCTCATTGATGTAAAAGGAGTAATGCTAGTTGAACAATGAAAATTAAATGTAATCATACTATTATATTAGAGAATTTTGATAACAATGAAGAAGAAGTCCTATAATATGCTTGCAATATCATGCTTTTATTTGTTCATGTTGATAGAAGTAATCTGGAAGTTTAATCTAGAATGTTTGAGGTTAGTTACACAGGTAGGGAGATTTTTCTTGGATCATGTTCATGATTTGTATTTATTCTTGGATGTGATTTTTGATCTAAAATTTTAAAGGAGAGTATGTTTACACTTGTTCTATATTATTCCAAAGTTTTCAAAATTTATGTTCAACAAACAAAAAGATTGAATTGACAAAAGGGTCATTATGTTGGTTAATTAACTAGTTGATTTTCTAGAACTATTTGATAAAAAATTGTAGTGTGTGACCTCTGGATATAGCATGGGATGGTTAAATAGGTCCAATATAATGTCATTAAAGGATATGTATGACATCATGTTCTTTTGGCGGAAAATTTTTTGATTTAGGACTAACTACACATTTTATATAAATTTGAATTTAGGTCCACCTTAGTTGAGTTGGCTAATTGTGAATGGTGTTAAGTGACTCTTGGCCAACATGAAATTATTTTAATGTAATGATGTGTATATAATCATCATAGTTTTAGATCACAAAAAAAAAGTGTAAGTGTGTGAGTGAACTTGTGTGAGTAAGTGTAAAATTGGGTGATGTAATGGGAGTTACATCTCTCAATCATTGTGCACCATAATCAAAAGATCATAAGCTGTGTAGGAGACTATCTAAGGCAAGATCAGGTCTTGTGTAAGTTATGTAATCAACATTAAATTTCTACAAAATTTATATTTGTAATCTGGTAGAATTGGTGTCTTGTTGAGTTGGTGCTTAGATATTTGTATTGGGGATTGGTGTCTCTAGTAGATTGATGCCTACAAATACAACATTGAATTGGTGTCTTTGGTAGGTTGGTTCCTACATCATGATTGCAACTTATTCATTATTTCTATGAGGTTGGATTTGGATAGTAGCTCCAAGTACCTCTTCTCACTATGGGTTTTCCCATTCTAGATTTCCACATATATCTAGTGTTCATTGTCTGAGTGTGTGCATCTATGTTGCTAGATTGATAATAGTTATTTTGATTCATGTTTGGAGATACATGTTGAATTAAAGAGTTTTAAATAGATTTGATATATTGATTCACCCCCCTCTTAATATATTGTGTTCCCTTCAATTGGTATTAGAGATAAGTTCCTTTGAAGAATCTTAACAACTTGAGGTAGATTTGGGATGGCACACTTAGTGGCCAAAGAAGGATTTTATTTAAATAAGGAACCATTCTTTGATGGATCCAACTATGCTTTTTGGAAAGTAAGGATGGAAGAATCCCCGGTGGCCCTAGGGTTTGAGGTTTGGAAATTAGTTGTGGATGGAAATGAAATCCATGAAAGTCCCCAAAGAGATTAGATTGGAAAGAAGGCTTGCAAGAATAATGCTAGACTTTTGCATTCCAAATCAAGGACATATCCAAATGATGCCAAAGTTACCATGTTTTTATTTATCCTAGACTTTAGCATTCCACATCAAGGCCATATCTCCTATCAATAATTTTATGTCTATTGTATTTTTTTCAAACAAGTACTTCATCTACAGTTGTTTCTTGTTATTTGTACTTTGTTCTTTTCTCCTAAATTCATCCAACTTTGTAAGCTGGTTAATCTTGACCATGATGACAACATTAATGTCCTCCTCATACTCCTAAATGAACTTATAAACTAGTAAAAAAATTTAATAGGAAACCTAGAATCCAATCCATATACCAACTCATAAGGGGATTTCTCAGTGGCCTTTTTAACTATTGTTCTATCAACCCATAGTGCCAACTTTAACTTTTAATCCCAAGACCTTTTATTTTCACCAATCAATCTTTCCATGATAAGACTCTTATTGTCGGACTCAACTTATCCATTCCCTTGTGGTTGATAAGGAGAAGAGTATGATATGGCAATCCCATAATAGAAAAAATTGTGAACTCATTTGATCTGAAGGACATAGCATTGTCCATAATTAATATTGTAGGAGTTCCAAACCTTATTATGATGTTTTCCATGATAAAATCAATGAAATTTTTTCTAGTTTCCTTCCTAGTTGGAACAACCTCGACCTATTTGGTGAAATAGTCTGTAGCCACCAAGATCCATTTGTGACCACCACTAGATATTTCATGAAATTAACCAATAAATTCTATATCCCATTGTTGAAAAGGGGCCTCAACATTCAATGTTCTCAATGATAAAGCACCAAAAAAGCTACAACTTGCCTCATAAATTTTGGAAACAATCACATTTACTTATCATTATATGTACATTACCAAACAAGAAGGGCCACCAATATCTAGACCTTAGGATTTTATGAGCAATGGTATTGGCCATGTAGTTTCATCCACAAACTCCACTATGCATTTCTTCAAGAATTCTTGTAGCTTGTACCTCATCAACGCATCTACATAAAACACTAGCTCTATTCCTCCAATATAAACAACCTTAAATCATGATATACTTTATGGAATGCAATTTTAAGGTTCTCTTCTGGTTGTCAGTATGTGACTTGGGAAAGACATATTTTGTAGGTAAAAAATAACATCCTTGTACCAAGGGGAAGACTTCATGTCACACTCAGGAGATACTATACATGTTTCTACATTGTTTACTTGATTAGCTTCTAGGTTTGATTCTACCATGAGCCTATCTAATCCCTATCCTCTAACAAGTTTTGTGATCTAAATATCAATATTGAATTCTTGTATCTTGTTGATTCGTCTACATATTCTCTTGATAACTTCCTATTGAGTAAAGATTTCCTTGACAACAAAATTGGGAACATATGTGATGATTGTAGCTCCCACTAAATATGACCTAAAATTCTTATCTACCTTAACTAGTGCATATGAATTTTTCTCCACCATGTCATACTTGATTTTAGTAGCTTATAAGGATTTGCTAAAAAAGGAAATTGGTTGCTCAAACCCTTCATTGTTGTTCTGGAACAAGACTACAAAAATAGCATGGAAGAAGAGTTGAAATGGTTTTGGAAAATAGGATAATTAAAAATAGGATCCTTCTATTAGACACACAATACAATTAAGAGGGGGAGTGAATCACTTGTATAGTAAAACCTTAAACCCTTATTAAATTTTAGATCCTTGTTAAGCATCAATAGAGAGTAAACATACGAAATATCAACACAACAACACCATACACAAGAGAACACCAGATTTACATGGAAATTCCTAATTAGGGGAAAACCATGGTGAGTATTAGCTCACATATATATGAATAAAAACATTGAATACAATAGGATCACTACCAAAAGGGCTCACTGCCTAAAAAAAAGAATGGATCACTACCAAAAGTTTACTTCCCAAAGGACTCACTATCCAAAAGAAAGAAGAATAGAAGAAGACTATTACAGATAAATTCACTATCTTAGAGCAACATGAAAAATACACCATTGTAACTCTGTACCATCTGCAACCTTCAGCTCACTACCTCCAACAACTTCAGGCACACTAAAAATGTAGACACCTTCTACTCCCTGCATCCGATAGCCATAGGCATTTAATCTCAAACTTAGATCACCACAATTGATCACATTCACATCACACAACACTTTCTTATATATCCTCCACAACCTCAAAAAATTTCTCCATGTTAGCCTCAATGAAATGTATGCACCTAAAATGCACAAACACTAAATAGGTCAGCACCAAACACTTCCATAGTGGAAAGAAGTGAAGGTAGGCCACACCAAGGGTTAAATAGGATCCAAATCTACACTAACATGCTTCTCCATGCTTTCAAAAACAACACATAACCTTTGTAATTAGTGCTAGCATGAAAGGTCATGGAAACATACACTAACACTAATAAGCAAACAAATGCTCACCTCTCCAAGTTTGGAAATACCACGTGGACCATATAGCAACATTCTACAATATCCAAGAATATTCCAACATCATCAGAGTATTCTACAATACTAATGCAACCTCCTAAAATTGAAGAACACTTTCATTCTATGCAACCATCCATACTACCACAAACATACATCTCACTCACCAGCCTTGAGAAACAACTGAACACTAGATACTCTAGGGAAAGGTAGATATACAAAAAATGTTATCACATTCCCAAATCTATAAGCTAGGAAACCTCAAATTAGAGAAATGTGTAGCAATCTCATTTCTCCTAGAAAACATTCTTCACAAGCAACACAGTATCAAACATAGCTTCCATTGTCACATGATCCAAAACTTGAAACTATAGATACAACACCTATGAACACCTTTGATCATTACTTCCAAACTGCACAAGCATATCTTCAACCATGAATAAATGCAGAGCACAACATTGAACACACCTTTGTCACACTACACACTCTTTTATTATTTAATTTTCTCAAAATCACTTGGAAACCAAGTGAACTAGCTACATTAGCAACACTTGATTAGAGCCACAACTCCTTCACAACATGTCCATACTACAACACCAACAATCTCCCCAACTATACTACCTTCTCATCAGCACACTAGAGGTTGATATCAAATCACAACACTAATACCAAGATAGTGCAGTAATCTCCAACAATCTCCATAACCATGCTAGAGGTTGAAATCAATGTGACATAAAACCACAAAAAATCTAAAATAGGGGTTGACATGAATGAAAAAACTAATGATAACACCAACAATCCCTCCCTTTTTCATTGATGGCACCACTAGTTCTGAAAACTATCAATCAACAAAAGCAACTCTACAACTCAACACTAATACAACTCTCCCCTTAACTGGAACTTTCCTTACACTTCTACCACTTTCTTAGACTTCATTCTCTCTTTTCCTTTCCTTCATTTTCCCCCCCCTTGAGGAGTTTTTCATATTTCAATCTCTCTCCATGTTTTTCAGACTTCTCTCCTACTTTGACATAAATGGCAAAGGGAAATAATCTCTCCCTTTGACATCACTTGAAAGCTTCACTTTAGGAAACACCAGAAGACTACTTCTCTCTATTAATCTCTCTCCACTTACTTCTCCTTAGAGGTACATGACATGCTTCCCCCAACTGTAACAACTTAAACACACCACTACTTGCTCCCTTTGAGAGGCAACCTTCATCAGTCCAGGACCAAGAACGTATCTTGAAATGCTCTCCTAGATAGATGCACACCCTTATGCATCTATTTCAAATGAGGGGAAATGGCCCCTAACTTTAATTAGAGATAATCAAATGTATCTTATCTTTAGAAGATCCTTTGTGAAAATATCTACAACTTGATCCTTTGTAGGCACATACTATAGCTTCACCTCATTCTCTGCAATTTTCTCTTAGAAAGTGATTCCAGATAGAGATATGCTTAATTGTTGAATGCATTACCAAGTTTTTTTAAATATTGATAGCACTTGTATTATCACACAAGATAGAAATAGGTTCAAAATATGACACTCAAATATCCTTCAATGTATTCTTCATCCATAACACTTTTGTACAACATAATGATGTTGCAATATATTCTTCCTATGTAGTAGATAATGACATTGAGTCCTACTTCTTACTCAACCAAGAAACCAACCTAATTCGAAGAAATAAAGCACGTCCGCTTGTACCTCTCTTTCCATTTGCACAACCTACTAAATCTGCAACTATATAAGTTCTTAAAGAGAAATTAGTATCCTTGAGATACCATAGATCGAAACTCAAAGTTCCCAAGTTCAAGTATTTGTATATCCTTTTAACTACTACAACATGTAATTCTCTAAGATCTTCTTGAAATATTTTCACAATACAAACTACATGCATGATATCCGATCTAGTAGTAGTAAGATATAGAAGTCCACCAATCATTGATCTATACTTGCTCTAATCTATCTTAGAAGATTCATCATTTTTTCTCAACTTGCAACTAGTAACCATGGGTGTACATACTATTTTAGAATCCTCCATTCCAAATTTCTTTAACATTTCTTTGACATAATTTTACTATGAAATTAAAATATCTTTTTCTGATTGAGTGATTTGTAACCCAATGAAGGAATTTATCTCCCCAAACATTGACATCTCAAACTCCTTTTGTATCTACTCTACAAATCTCTTACACATACCTTTATTTGCTCCAAAGATTATGTCATCAACATACACAACCACAATCAGGATCTAATCCCCCTCAAATTTGAAGTAAAGATTGTTATCTGTAGTGTTGCACCTTGCTCACATGCCCTACTAAAAGTAGGGACCCCCTCCTCTTTTTGTGTTTTTGTGTTTTTTACGTTTACTAATTTCCAATCCTGCTCCTTTTAGGATGATATATGATGAGAGGTTATTTTGAGGTTAAATCTGAATTTTATTTTAATAAGGAAATATTTTAAAGCATTGTGGGGACCTTGAAGCAAATTTTGGGATGTCATACGTAAATTTTTCTTGCACCTATGGGTAGAGAATGAAAAATCAAGCTAGGTTGCTTTTTGAATTTTTAGGAAATTCCTTCTAAATCAAAAGTTATGGAGTCTTAGAGATCTCCCATTCTCATGGATTCTAGTGTTTTCATAAACTCTCAAAAATCTAAAAATCCTTGAAATTCAAAAATTAGAAAATTTTGTGACCTTAGGAAATCCCTGAAATTCAAAAATCTTTTTTTTAAAATTTTTTATCTTAGGATATCCTCGAAATTCTAAATTCTAAAAATTTCTTGACCTGAGGAAATCCCCGAAATTCAAAAATCTAGAATTTTCCCAACCTTTGGAAATCCTAAAAAATTCCATTTTCGAAAAATTTCAAGACCCATGAAAAATCTCCAAAATTTCCAAAAAGGAAATTTTCCAAAATGGATTTTTTTTTGAAAAAAAGGAAATTTCTTGAAATAGAAAATTTATTGACAAGTCAAAATCTTCAAAATTTCCATGTTGCCTAAAATCTCCTAAATTTCTCGATAGTGCTAAAATTCCAAAATTTTATGATGGAACCAAAATCTTAAAAATGGTTTATTTTTTATGTTTTAGGGATTGAATTTTTAGCATGTGAATTAATAATAAGGATATTTGTTAGATGTAGAGAAATGTGAGTTCTTTTCCTTATAATTTGAGGTAAAATTTATTTTCAAGGGATTTTTTTTTCATGTTTGACCTATAAATGCAAGTTGGAAGGAGAGGAGCCATCATAAAATTATTATTGGAAGGAGATTAAATAATGCAAAAGGGGAAGCTAAATGCATGCCAAGGATATATGTTTCCAAGGAGGTTAATACCTGAAATTTAAAATTGTAACCCCCATATTTACACATGAATATGTGCCAAGCTATGTGCTAGCTCTTTAATGCAAGATTGAAGATAAGGGGTTACAAATTTTCTATGATTCTAATCGAGGAGGTAGTTTGAGAAATTGAATAAATATTATAACTGGTTTTGGAATTTTAAAAAAATATTGAATTAAATATTGTGCCAAACAACTATATCTTCTCCTAGAAGTTGTTATTTTGTCTTGTTCTCCTTGCAATATGTGTCATTTGTCTTTATCTGGAAAAGGGGAAAATTATTAAATGTACGTTGCTCTAGGGTTTTTAGAGGTGAAATTTGGACCCTTGAATTGGATTTAATCCTAGCCCTTGATTTGTAATGTAATATCTATAAAAGGTCTATGCCTCTTCATTTGTAAAGAGACAGAGAACTATAAAATGTTAGCAAAATGTTGGAGAAATTAATACAATTAGATCATTGACTTGGTGAATTTCTTTGTTAGGTTTGAAGGTGTTATGGTTTCTTGTTTCTTATTCTCAAATGTTATCTTTAGTTCATTTTTAATGATGGTGAAATGTTGAAGATATTTTCATGAATCTTTTGCTCATACCATTTGGGGTTTGTTGATTGTAAATATCAGTGCATGGTTACTCTAAGCCAAATATTACATTAAGTTCAATAGTGAATGTTTTTTCATATCATGCTAGTCATTAGGTGTATGTATGATTTTTCATAGTTTGAAAACCTTTCACTTTTCCTATGAATATTGCACCATTTCTATGTAGTTGTGGGCTTGCCCTTGATCAAGCAAGAATAGGTTTCCATGGGAATTTGTCAATCTGCAACATCTACCATTGTTATTGTTGATCTTAGGTGTTAGCTTTAGGATCTCTTCAAACCCTATACCTTTTGATCTTTCTTTGGGTTAGTGTTAGAAACAAAATAGCATCGTGCAACATTGCCACATTTGATGATAAAATCCATTTTTTAAATTTTTGATATGGAAATATAGTTAGAGTTTATACTAGCTTTTAGATCCCATGAAACCTGTATTTGAGTTTGAAGCTTCCAGTATTTTTTAACCATTGTGGACAAAGATTTTGGAACCACAAGGCTCCCTAACACTTCTAGGGTTTTTCACCTAAAAGGAGAGAGGTAGGCCAAAATGTGCAATGTCCCCACTCAAAACTAATGCAAGTATGGATGAAATATTCCTAAATGTAATGTCCTAAATGCAATGAATTGATAAAAGATATTGATTATTAATGCAAAACTAATGAAATGAAAAATGTTTGAAAACACAATGTTGTATGCTTAATGTCCTAAGAATGAAAGTAAACTATAAAAAAACTGAATGAGACTGGACAGGTGCACATGGAAAATAGAATGTGATGAAGAGTGGCTCTAGAATCCTATAGAAATTATTGTTGAAGCCAATTGGGACACTTATGCCAAGCTGGGTGACTTAGTCTTATTTTGGGGAGATTTTATCAAAATAGGTTTTAGCCAAAAGGGTATCAAGAAATGTAGAGATCACTTTTTAGGCTTGGCAGTGGGACTAATTTTCCATTGATGGTGACTTAGTCCACCTTCAATTTTTAGGAATTTCGAACATGCAACCTATAGCTCTCGGTTTGCACTTTGGTTCCTGATAGCTACCCAGATCTGAATCTACAGAATTCAGCCTGTGTGTGATCTCCAAGCTTCTTTTAGGGATTTTTTGGTTTTGAATGACTTTGATGGATTAATGACACCTTTTAACACCTTTCTCTTTGACAAATCTACATAAAAGACCTACAAAACACACATGCAAAGAGGGGAAAATGGGTTAAGTGTTAGTGAATAGGGGTTTGCCTTGGTCAAACCTTGATTTGGTAATCAAACCCTTGAAAATGAAATGAAATGGAAAGAGAGTGATGAATCAACAACATGCAATGCTACAACTAACCAAACCTTGATGTAGAAATCTGAAAATATGCAAGTAGATGCTCCAATGAATGTAGACTTGATAATGCCTAGAATGCTTGAGAATGATGAATTAAAGAATTAAGGATATTAGGAGATTAGAAGATGCAAAATGAGGGGAAAACCCTTTATTTATACTTGATTATACAAAATTTCTCGAAAATAACACATCACAGGCTGACCTCAAGGTCAAGAGAATAATATCTCGCTAGAATTTTGAAATAATTTTGATTTTTGTGCCAAGTGGGACTAAGTCGCCCAAGGTGGTGACTTAGTCCTGGGTATGTGCAAGATCATCATGGAAAAAATAGACCCTTAAGTGGCAAAAATTCAGAAAAATTGAATGTAGTTTCTAAATGGCTAGGTTTTTTAAAGAAAAAATATTTATTTAATTGAAAATTTGAAATTTCCTTAGTGGTACTTAAATTTCTAGCAAAAATAAGTAGGTGTTTGTCTAACCACCCCTAACCACAATAAAATGATAATATTTTTATAAGATTTTAGATATAAGTATAGGACTCATGTCTTGATGTGATGCATATTTTTTGTAATTTTTTTCCAAGTAAATAATTAATTATGATTTTTTTACAACTTTTAGAAAATATAAAACTTGTATGTTTGACCACCTTAACTTGGTCAAAACTCCATGAAATTTATTTTTCTATTTTAATCCTATAGTATACAAAGCATAGAATGTGACACATATTTTGGATTCAAAATGTGATACCATTTGAAAGCTATAGATGTTTTCAATCAGCCTATCAATCAAGACTTTAGTCGTAATTTGAATAGAAAATGAATAATAATTACTTATTAAATTCAAAGTAAAGCATAATTTATATTCATGGAAAATTTGAGGAATCTCCTTTAAAAACCCTTTTGTTTTATCAATTTTGGGTAAAAATGGTGCGTCATTATACGATCATATTGCCACTTTTTGGCCCATCATGATCCTGCACATACCCTCCTACTAGGGCAATTTTAATGGGTTTTAGGAATTAAAGTGTATTTAATGGTGTTTAGCAGGATTCTTCTTTGAAACACACTTAAGTAGGGCTGGAAAGTGTATTAAGGGGTCATTTAAACATAAGAAAGGGTTAAATTATTGATGACAAGCCTAGAAAAGTGTGAAAGTTTGTTACAACTCTTTACAACACTTTGAAATAAGGCTTGGTAAATGATAACAAGAGATTTTTTAAGTGAATTGTATTAATAATGTCCTAAAAAAGTGTGAAAACGTGTTACAACACTTCACAACACTTTTACAAAACATCATAGAGTTCTTAATGATTCACAAGGATCCAAGGCCTAATGTGAATGTGTTGACCACATTACAACATTAAATCAAGGAAAAATCAAGCCAAAATCACTAGGAGGGCCTAAACAGGAAGAAAAAGAAGAAGGGTTACTTTTTCTGTGTCCACATTTAGCCCCCACTTTAGTGAGAGGATGAACCTACTTCAAACTCACACTAAAGTAGATCCACATGCGATCAAGAGGGGTTCCAATGAACTAAAGCTAGCAAGATGAGACAACAATGATCAAGAGGGATGATCAAGCCCCTAGGATGAAGATCCCATGACAAACTAAGCATAAGTGGAAAGGAACACACATAAAAGTGATGATGAAAGAGAGAGTCTAAGGAGAAGAAAAAGAGAGAGATTAAGATCAAGCTTCAATCATTTGTCTATCCCATTGTGGATAAAATCTAAGTTTTTTTTTCTGGAAAAGGAAATGTATACTCACTCTGAGACGATGGAACTCATGGCTGTCTGCTAGATGTGAAGGCCCAAAAGGTGAGAAACATACACTCATGGCTTGTATGCACTCACACACACACAAGTGGCTATGGGGAAAGTCATGCCTTGAAATGGGCTTCTTGATCAACCATACCAAAGTTATACCTCTTGATAACTTTAATAAGGAACCACAAAAGAAAATGACTTTTTGTGCTTCATGAGATAAGCAAAACTTTGTATGCTTGGAGCTCATGAACAAATGAGATGGCACCATAGGCATGTAAGCTATGTTATGCAAGGTGGCTATATAACAAATGAAAAATGCAACATGCAAAAGGATGTTCAAAGGAGTCTTGCTTAGTTCATGCGAGGTCTTAGCTTAGGGAACATTGTGTCTAATGTCTCCAAGAGAGGAACAATCAAAGAATAAAAAATTCACAACTTAGGGGATGCAGTGTGTCACATCAAGCCACTAAGAGGAATGCAATATGCTAAGATAGATCACTCTCATGAAGGACATCACACCCAATGTCATCCACAAAGTGGAAAATGCATCGTATAAAGTAAGAAGGTTGCACTAAGAACCAAGAAAAAGGAAAAATGTAAATGAATAATGCCAATGTATTCCCCCACTTTAAATAAATTGCTACACACCATTCTATGAGAAATTACTTTATAGTAGCAAATGAAAAATGCAAAATAAGAAAGAAGACATGAGAGACAACTTGGAAAGCCCCTATGCCCAGTCATATGTTTTTGAATAAGGCTATGTCATGTAAAGAAAGAAAGGAAAAAGAAAAGAAGTGGGTTTCCTCCAAACACCAACACATAAGGGATCTATGGATTTGGGGTTGGTATATTCTTTTTGCAATGTTGTGTTAGAGAGCTCAAAATTTTCATCATTCCCCAAATACATAGAACTAGAAGAATGATCTGAAAAGAGTGAAAACAAAGAAAAGAAAAACGTTTTGGTCAACATGGAAGAGACATAGGGTGTCTTGACACTTTTGTCATCCCTAAAAAGGAAAACACAAGCCAAATGAAAATGAAAAGGAGAAAGGAAATGAAAAAGATTTTGGGTCAACATGAGAGAGACATGGGGTGTCTCAATGCCTTGTATCATCCCCAAAAGGAAAACACAAGAAAAAAATAAAAGAAAAAGGAAAAGAAAAAGAAAAGGGACCTTTTGGGTCAACATGAAAGAGACATGGAATGTCTCAATGCCTTGTGTCATCCCCAAAAGGAAAACATAAGAAAAAAAAAAGAAAAAGGAAAAGAAAAAGGGAGGGGGCCTGTTGGGTCAACATGAAAGAGACATGGAATGTATCAACACCTTGTGTCATCCCCAAAAGGAGAACACAAGAAAAAGAAAAAAGAAAAAGGAAAAAGTGATGTACGTCATATAGAAGAATGAAGGTGCAAATGGAGGAATGCACATAGAGAGAGAGAAAAATCAAACATAATATCACAGGGGATCACATTATGCACATAGAAACACACAAAAGAAAAAGAAAAAGAAAATACAAAAGACTAGTAAGGAAAATGTAAGTCAACTATCAAGCAAGTCATCTACCTCAATATCAGTCAGTATAAGAAGAAGGTGAATAACATAGCTAAGGGACAATGAAAAATGCATTACTAGGACAAGGATAGAAAATTCTTGTCCCCATTGAGTGCAAGACAAGAATGAGCTAAGATAGGTGATGGGAAGGTCATGTAATAGTGAGAAGAGAATTTTCTACAACTATTACACGACGAGGTTTTGGAGAGTGGTTTATGGAATTATTAGATAGCAATTATCACCATCAAAATGATACTTAGTATTTCGTTTAGTTGATGACACTCATCATTTCTATGCCCAAGAACACGATGATATGCACAATGTGGAACATTAGCATATTTAGGATATATCACCAATCTATTCATAGGTTGTAATAGTATGAGTCATTTGTTTAAAAGTATTTACAATTTCCTTTCACATTCAGGTGGTGGATGGAGAGGAAACTTGAGTTTTTGTAACTTGTAAGTTCATTTGCATTTGCTAGATTCACCGTTTTCTTGAATGGAAGGAGGAGGACCCAAAGTGATCTTCTCATCCTTGTCATTATTATTAGGTTAGGGGTGCTATCAAGGAAGAAGGACCTTCATATCAGGAGGTGAATAAAATATCACCATGCCATCATCACAAAGTCTCCAATATTCTCTATGAGGCTTGCTATTATGAGAGGGATCTTGATAACCTAATCCCTTTGTGTTTTCCTCTTTTGGACTTTT
>VDFB02387468.1:0-27322 GCA_007258455.2 Sequoia sempervirens | reverse complement strand
CTCAAATTTAGGTTTCTGGCTTTGCAGCTCCCAGGCATACCTCTTCAAAGTTGTTCCATTTTTTCAACAAATCTATCAACAACAACTTAGGATCAACTGAACAACTAGGAGTGCAGATTGAACAGAGGCACTTCAACATGAAAAAAGAGTGAAAATATCTTCAACTCTCAAAAAGGTCGCCCAGAAAGTTAAAACAAGATATGTTGACTTCAGTTAGAGATTTTGAAGGCTTTCATGTCGAAAATGTCCCACAATCAGTGGAAATTAGTTTTTACAACTCCAAATCAAGCCAAATCACTCCTCAATCATGCGTTGGCACCCAAACTTGATGAACTTGATGCATTCAAACTTGAATCATTATACATCAAGCCTAAACATCATATTTCATTATCTTTATTTGTAGGTTGAAGCCAAGAACAATATTTTCTTCTTCAAAATGTCTTTTAAAGATCTGACAGAGGGGTTTTAATCATTCTTCATATTTTTGAAGATCAGTTGTATAGAAGGACAATTTATCAGAGGTTGCATCAAAAGTATATTTTTTCCCAGAAAGACAATTGTAACTTCCAATCTTCTTCTTGTCTTTTTCCTCTTTTCTTGTCTTAGATCTTCTTGCATGTCCAAGAAAATGACAGTTATTCGTAGATCTGGTCTTTTGGGTACGATCAACACAACATATTCAACAAAACCCACGTGATAGATTTTACCAGAAAAGTTGCCCTGCTGCCCCTATTTTTTAGGGTTTCGAGAAAAATTCACAATTTCAAAAATTAGACAAACTAGGTTTGTTCAGCTTTGAAGCGCCAACAATAACCATGTGTCAAATTCTTTTAGGAAAAATAAGCCTCTGCTACCTCTAAAACCTCTGCCCCGAAGGGCTCTTGCATGTATGGGGAAAAGTGATTTTTTGGGATTTCTGACATTCTGGGTCCATTTAGAAAATTATTCTAAGTAAAACCCACATCTCAGATTTTTTCATAAAAAATTACCCCTCGACAGGCTATTTTTAGCAGTTGCAAAAAAAGTTGTCTAAACATATCCATGTTTACAGGCAACAGTCAATTTTTTCAGAATACAATACTCTCAAGTTGAAATCAAGACCAAAATGGTCCTACTTCATGACTTTCTAAAAATACTCGACATAGACATGCATCAAGTAAAGCCTGTAGTCAAGTTGGACACCTTGGAAGGCGTAAATGACATCACTGTTCAATGGATAGCCAAATGCGGAAGGTAGTCATTCCAAACACAGAGCCGCCACTGGTTACTACCACACTACCTTCCACATTCCATGTCAACAAGGCTGGATGATGCAACTGCAAAGAAGATCGAATGTCAAAAGAAAATTGTGAGAGACAGAAGAAGTCAATACCTGGTTAGAAGAACTGTTGACTAGAGGTGGTGAGGTGTAAAGCACCCACAAAGGACGTCCTACCCTCCAAAATAGCATTAATGGCAAATAGAAGTTAACTTGATGCCCCTTTCCAAGTTAACTCCATGTCCCACTGATCATGCATGTCAAATCCCACTAATTATGGATCTCAAATCTCCGCTAAATGTGGATATCTATTTTGGAGACACATTTCATAATTAAAGTTCACCTTTAGTTTAGTTTCAGTCAACTGAAGTAGATTTCTAGTTGACTGTTTGTTTAGTTTCAGTTAACTGAAGTAGATTTCCAGTTAACTGCTTGCTCACCTACTTTTAGACATAGGAATAAATCTTAATGATTGATTGGAAAGAACTAATTGTTAACTCAAGGAGACTTTAGGGTTGCCTACTCCTTTGAGTTCTATAAATAAGAGCCTTGGGCTCATTATTTGTTAACCTTTATTTACTATGCAAAATTGTTGCACCATTGTTGCCAACAAGTTTGAAAGTGCTTATTTGTTCACTCTTGGATGAGAGTTAATTGGTTTGATGAGAAATCGTGCATGATTTTGCGCCTTTGCATGTCCCAATTCTTTGTAACTCATTGAATAAATTTGAAGAAGAAAATTAGAAAGCGCATGCATTTTGATCCAAATATTTGAGTTCTTTCAATGTTTTGTGTTAATAACTTGTTGTTTCAATCTCCTCCCTAAACAAGGGTTCCTCCTCAAATATTTTGTCATTGATAGTTATCGTTTGATGTTGTTCAATGAATTGTCTTTCAGCCTACACTTCGGATAGGTGTCGTCACCTCCTTGGGAATCCTATTAGCCAAGGCATCATATCTTGTTGTTTCTAGTAAGCTGTTTCCCAACCTATACCTTGGATAGGGGTTCCTCCTCCTTGGAAAGTCTGAGATGCATCTTACTGTAAAGAGTGTTTGCTTGCATAAAGCCTTATTCCAGCATAGATCTGAGAGTTCAGAGCATCAGACTCATTCTGGAGAGATGGTTGGACCAAGTAATCCAACCATCCATTCTCGCTCTTATGCCCTCATGCTCTTTTTATCTTGGGGAGAGAGGATAGATTAAAAGCTAGCTTTGTCATTGTTAAGATCTGTAGAAACGAGAGAAAAGCTTAGCTACGGTGCATTGTGTTTATGCACCCTTGTGTCCTGCCACTGAGTAAAAAAGATAGGAACCTTAGTCTACTATACTTTTTTATGCATAACATCATCAAAGAGGGATCTTCCTCTCTATAATCCGAAGGAGCAGTTACTAAAACACATGCAATAGTTGTCTATTTCCAATAAGCACTCCAAAGGTGCTAATTGAAACACCAATAGTTTTTTGGCGCCCACCATGGGGCAATGAGGCATAAAACTTCAAGAAAAAGCTAACACTTTTATGTCACAGGAATGATCCTTTGGCATCCGATTGCATGATCTGTACAAGAAGAAATGGATGGTAACAACAATAATGTTGGCAAGAGACGTCCACCTTCATTACCTTGGGGTAATAACATTGGACCTTTGGATTTTCAGGTAAATCATGAGTTACCTAAAGGGTCAAGGAAGCACTTTCCCCAATTTCACAGCGATGGAAGTCAACACACAAATGAACATTTTGCTACATTCACAATGGATTACACCATCTTTAATGTGCAACATGAAGACATCGCAGTATGTCCCTTTGTGGAGATTCTTGTTGGGAATGCTGCAGACTGGTTTAGTCACCTAAAGCCAAGCATTATTACAAGCTAGGAAACTATGAGTAAGAAATTTTTGGCGAGATTTAAGCCTGCCGAAGACAGTCATTTGTTGTTTTCCCAACTTGTAGATTCAAAGATGGAACACAATGAACACATGAGGGAGTTTGTGGCAAGATTTGATTGTCTTGTTGCAAAACTTTCTTCTACATTCAATCCAACACAAGAGATTTTGATGAGCTATTTCATGAATTCTCTTCCCTCAGAGATAGCCTTCTTCCTCAAGATGACAAAAGAAACAAAATCGAAGAGCACACAAGAAAATTCCATCAAGCTAGAAGATAATATGATCACTTCCGGCTTGATGAAAGAAGACTCTATCAGATCTCCAGTTAAACAACCGTACTAGCCTAGGAGAGACAATCTTCAACCACGGTTTCCAACATCTCCACCAAGACCAATGATTGAAGCTGCACATAGTGCAATATTTTTTTGTTTCCATGAAACTAATGAACATACCAGATTCACATGTCCTAAGAATCTAAGAATGAACCAAATCATGGGATACGCTGAAGCTGTTCCTAGTTCTAGTTTTGTACCAACAAGTTCGAAGGTTGTCTTACCACAAACAAACAACTTCGACGGTGACTCCGCAATGTGATACTTTGAACCCGCTATTAAAGAAGAAAAAGAAGCATACCATTAGTATTCTCTTGCGGTGAATCATGAAAAATTTTCAACGCCTGTGACTACACGTGTTCAACACTTCAAAGCACAAAAAGAAGAGGAAGAAAGATAGAAATCAAATGAAAAGGGTGAAGAGGTGCCTTCCACTTCCAATCCTAGATCTTCACAGAAGAATGCTATGCTAGTTGCTCAAGATCCATCTTTAGAAAATTTTGACATCATAGCTTCCATGATGAAGACTAAGGTACAAATCTCCCAACTGGAATATCTTCAGGATCATCTAGAAAAAATAGATAAAATTCTCAATGTTGTAAAAAAGAAATTTGTGCTCAAGTCATCTGTTCCAGTAGGAGCGAAACCTGAAACGGGTCCCGGTAATTATGTGACTCTGCTAGAGGTAGAAACTAAAGATCAAAACATTGCTTGTTTTGAAAGGAGACTGACAAAAGACACAAGGTCATGGACAACATAGTTTGATGGAGGTTGTTCCACTACAATAGTTTCAGAAGTAGGGGAAGTGATCACCTCCCCTAAAGGACAGTTGCACTCATCTGTGCAATTGGAATCCACTGAAGTTGAGAAAGAGGTGATTTTATTAGGCCTCAAAGATTCCAAAGACATGAAAATCAAATTCCTATGTGGTAAAGGTGATCTAGAGCTGATCGACAAGCCAGTCAAAGGATATTTCTAGGTCAGAAAAGATCACCTACGACATTATAGAAATCGAGTTTGGAACTCAATTGATTGGTTTGAAGAGTTCAACATCTTGAGGATAGACTACAATATAACTAATGCCTCAAGAGTATCAACTTTACCATTTGCATCATATTCTAACTTTTTTCAGAGTAATTTTGCTTGGATATATGAATACATGAGAATCTTCATCCCAGAGGGATTGTCTCCTGCAATTCCCATCAGAAGAGAAGTAAATACTTTCAGTTAGAAGCATCATTGATGGGAGGCTCTTTGTGCTGCCATGAAGCAGAAAATACCTAAAACATTTTGTCCCTTTAGGGATGGGGTGAGTTCTTTGTAAAATAATTTTATTTTTCTTTATCCTCATGTTGTTATGTGTTTCCCCGTTCTGTGAAGTATCATCGTGTTTTAAGTGATTTCTTAGGTAGTCTTGTTATAGGTGAATAATAGGTGAGCCCCAATAAATAGGTGAACTCCAATTATTAGGTGAATTAGGAAATAAGTCCTGACTCCATTGCTCAACTGATAAGAGTACTGGTATGCAAAACTAGAGATTCTCGGTGTTGGAAAAACAAGGACAAACAACTGAGAGGGGGGGTGAATCAGTTGTCACAAAATATTTATACTTTTCAAACTTAACTTAATCTCAGATCTGATGACTGAACAATAAACCACAAACAATTAGCACATCAGAAACACACAGAACACCAAGATTTTTTACGTGGAAACCCTGTTAGGGGAAAAACCATGGTGGATGTCAGTACACAATATTATACCCTGTTAAAAGTATAATGAAGAATAATGGGAATGCACATGCATTCAGGCACAGTGCCTAGAGCTCATTGCTTAAATATAAGAGGGCTCATTGCCCAAGGAAGACACACTGTCTTATAGCAATTCAAATTAGATCCACAGGGTATGAACTGAGAAAATTGCTTCTACAAAAGTCTGATTACATTTCCGGTTAGGCACAAAAATACTCCTTCACACTTCGCTCAAACTTCTTCACACTCTGCTCTACAATCAGATGATTAGATCACTATTCACACACTTTCTCTTCTCTGGAACTTCTTCGCTCAATAACTTCGCACAAACAACTGCTCTTATATATTCACAACATGGAATTACATAAACAACTTTGTTGGCCAAAATAAAATATAAATCATATACACAATGTCTGCTCAAATTTAGAAGTAAATTTTCAATGCGAATCAAACATCGTCGGCCACAACATAATGAAGACTTAAAAAAATATCCTCAAGTGCGCCAAAAATTCAAATTTTAATTTCCAAGGATCCACAATACGTTACAACCACCATGTCGGCCAAGAACATAAAAACCCAAACACAGAAGAGAAAAATCACTGACCACGAGCACACCGATCAATGTGGACGTGCAATAAAGATAGAGCATGATCTAGAATCATTAGAGAACATCCACAACAACTGAAATTATTAGAATCACATAAAATTCAATCAGGAACACTAATTGAAGCCACAAAAAAATTGTCAGAACACAACTGTTCATAACACGATTAAATCTTCACGCAGACATCTGAAACTTTCGGTGGATAAACTAGATACACTAGCAATAAAAGATTTAGTCCACTGTGACTGATCATCAACGTACTGAGCAAGACACCTTCATGACCTTCACTATTCCACTGTCAACCTGCAACTCTTTCTTTAACAATTTTCTCAATATCCTCGACATATACATCCTACAATACATCAATGATAATAGTGTTGACATTAATGACAACCACATATCAAAAACACAACCACAACATCCAACAATCTCCCCCTTTGGCATTGATGGCAAGCCATGATGTGAAAAACACCATCAACGCAACTCTCAATCATCACTTACTCCCCCTTAGATTCTGAATCTTCTGCTCATGCTATTTTTCACATTGCTCTTCTCCCCTTTTGACATCAATGGAAAAGATAAGCATTATCTTTCCACATACAAGCTTTGAACCACATATCTTCACATATGACTACTCCCCCTGAGTAGCAGCCACAAAATCATCAATGCAAATCAAAATATAGCTATGAAGCACACAAATTGTTGCATGTAAATGCATATCTAGTTCTTATCAGGAGGGGTAATCACCCCTAGCATCCCTCTGAGATACTCAAAAGTATCCTTTGGAAACGGCTTGGTGAAAATGTCTGCAATCTATTCTTTGGTAGGAACATACTCCAATCTAAATTCTTTCTCACTCACTTTCTCCCTCAAGAAGTGAAACTTGATTGATATATGCTTGGTCTTAGAGTGTAGCACTAGATTCTTCAATATGTCTATTGCACTTGAGTTATCATAGTATATGAAAATAGGATCATCATATACTACTCTGATATCTTTTAGCATCTATTTCATCCACAAAACTTGAGAAAAATTATTTGCAACAACAATATACTCTGCCTCAGCAGTAGATAGGGATATGGAATTCTGCTTTTTACTCAACCAAGACACTAGATTCTTCCCTAGGAAGAAGACACCACCACTAGTGCTTTTCCTGTCATCTACATCTCTTGCCCAATCCACATCAGTATAGGAACTCAAGGTAAGATCATCTTTAGGATACCAAAGCCCAAAATCAACTGTTCCTTTCAGGTATCTAAAAATTCTCTTTACAACAGTCACATGAGATTATTTCGGATCAACTTGATATCTAGCAACCATACACACAACATTCATGATGTTTGGTCTGGTTTGAGTTAAGTAGAGCAATCCGCCAATAATTGACCTATATCTTGTTTGATTTTCCTTAGGAGAATCATCATTTTGTGTTAACTTGCATCAGGTTACCATGGGTGTACCAACAAGATTTGAGTCTTCCATGCCAAACTTCTTCAACAACTCTCTCACATATTTGGACTAAGATATGAAAATCCCATTGTCTAACTGAGTGACTTGCAATATCAGAAAGAATTTCATCTCTCCAATCATACTCATTTCAAATTCACTTTTCATTTCATCAAAAAACTTCATACACAGATCATCATCACCTCCAAAAATAATGCCATCAACAAAGACTTCACTAATAATCTCTTTATCATGATCCAACTTAAAGTACAAGTTGCTGTCAGCAGTACCTTTATTGAATCCAAGCTTTAGTAAGTATTTATCTAGTCTAGCATACCAAGCTCTAGGGGATTGCTTGAGTCCATATAGAGCTTTCTTCAATCAGAAAACCATGTCTTCCTTATCAGTCAGTTGAAATCCATCCATCTGTTCAACATATAACTCTTCTTCTAACTCATGATTTAGAAAGGCTGACTTCACATCCATTTGATAGACTTTGTAGTTCTTATATGCAGCATAAGCAAGAAATAATCTTACAGCTTCAATTTTGGCAACATGGGAAAATGTTTCTTCAAAATCAATACCTTCCATTTGTGAATACCCTTTACATACCAGTCTTGCTTTATTCTGAATCACTTCACCTTGCTCATTCAACTTATTTCGAAAGACCCATTTAGTACCAATCACATTTTTATATTTAGGTCTGGGAACAAGAATCCATGTATCATTCTTTTCAATCTGCATCAGTTCTTCCTTCATAGCTTCCATCCAGTGTTCATCATTACAAGCTTCATTGACATTGTTAGGCTCAGTCTTGGAAATCAGACAATACTCTTATGCAATCCTTCTTCTAGTCTACACACCTTTATTATTTTCTCCTATAATTTGATCTTCAAAATGATTTAGCTTCACATACCTCAGAATTTTAGGATTCTCTCGCACTTCAGGTTCTTTTTTTCTTTCTTCTGCACTTCCACTTGTCTCTCCTTCATGACTTACTTGATTTACCAGAACAATTTGAACTTGATTATGTGTCTGAGCATTCTTCCTTTTGTTTGTACTATCTTTTTGGTCATTTGAATCATATCGACAGTATCTGGATGATCTAGCAGAGTTCTCATCAACTCTAACATTTGCACTTTCAACCATTTTTCTCAATCTTCTATTATAGCACTAGTAGGCCTTGGTTTTAGTAGAGTAACCTAGAAAGATTCCTTCATCGCTCCTTGCATCAAAATTGCCTATGTCCTCATCTCTCTTAATATAACACTTGCTTCCAAAGATCATGAAATATTTAACAGTAGGCTTATAACCAAACTACAACTCAAAAGGAGTCTTATCGGAAATACCATTGACGTTTACTCGGTTTAGAGTGTACACAACAGTGCCTACAACTTCTCTCCAATAGACGTGAGGCACATTTCCTTCCAACATCATTGTTCTAGCAACATCCAGAATTGTTATGTTCTTTCTCTCTACAACTCCATTCTATTGAGGGGTTTGGGGAGAAGATAACTGTCTTTTGATTCCATGCTCTTCACAAAAAGAATTGAACTCCCGGGAGGTGAACTCACCACCTCTGTTTGACCTTAGGCATTTGATCTTAAGACCAGTCTCATTCTCTACCATAACTTTGAAACTTTTGAACTTCTCTAATGGTTCACATTTTTCTCTTAAGAAAGCAACCCATATCATCCTAGAGTAGTCATCAATAAGCAACATAAAGTACTTTTCTCCTTGTAGACTTCTGATTCTGGATGGACCGCACATATCAGTATGCACTAGCTCCAGTACTCCATTAGAATGATGCTATTTGCTCCAAAAAGAAACTCTAGTCTATTTTCCCATCTGACATTCCTTGCATGTTGTGTTAGTAGGTTTCACTAGCTTAGGTAGATCTCTTAGTGCTTGAGTGGGGCTTACCTTGAAAATGTTATTAAAATTCACATGACACAACCTCCTATGCCATAACCAACTTTCATCTACTTGAGCAATTAAAAAAAATTCATTAGCAACACTCAGGTGAAAAATATTACCTCTTGTCTTTGTACTTGAAGCAATTACATTTCTAGAGCTTCCAAGTATCCTGCATCTTCCATCTTTGAACTGAAGATCGTAACCCTTGTCCACCATCTGTCCAACACTCAATAGGTTATGCTTCAAGCCTTCAACATAAAGGACATCATCAATGTTATGTTTACCACCAAAACAAATAGATCCTCTTCCACGAATCACACCGACATTGTTATCTCTGAATCTTACAACCCCACCGTCATATTTCTCTAGACTTACATATTTTATTTTGTCACCAGTCATATGATGTGAGCATCTGTTGTCAATAACCCACTCATCCTTTTCTTCAATTCAGGTTGCAAGAGTTTTCTCAACTTTAGCAGATTCAGTAGCCATCAGACCATTTTACTTGATAGCAATGAAAACCCATTCATCTTCATTTCCATTTTCTTCATCAGATTCTTCATCAGTCACACCTTCTTCAACATAATAGCATTTCTTTTGAAATCTAGGTTTATTAGGCTTAGACCTAGGAACTCTTTCAGGACACCTTGAAGCAAAATGACCTATATTACTACAAGAGAAACATTTAATAGGAAACTTTCCTTTATACTTACCTTGTCCTCTACCTTGTTTCTTCACAATCAGTGCTTCCAACTCTTCTATGATTTTTTTTACAGATCTATGACAATTTCTTTAAGGATGCTTAACAATTACAATTTTAAATCCAACTTAATTCAATAGAATTAACACACGAACATAAATGAAAATAATGGAAATAACAAAGTGATGAAAACAAAATGAGAGAAAGAGAGAGAGATGCAAAAAAAGTTGATAACGGAGTTCGTCGTAAAAATAACTACGTCTCCGGGCCCCTCTCCAATGAGTGGACCGATCCGATTACTTCTCTAGAAAATCAGTACAACATGTTAGCATAATCTCCCCTTGGTTTACAAAGAAATTTGACAAGCCCTCCTTCAAAGTGCGCAAGAGCAACCTCCTGAATAGCACAAAAATCGAGCAAAATTTCTCCAAGGAATCTTCTTCTCTCATCACCACTTAGCTTTTCCCATCCTACACTACCCCCTTTTATATAAAAAAATTACTCAATTTGGTGTGTAACCAAATGATATAGAAAAATAATCCAAAATCCCCTTTACATAGTAAAATATTTGAAAATCCCCCCATTTACATATAAAAATCATAATTAATCTCCTATGTATTATTTGAGCCCTTCAAATTTCACATTAGGGCTTTTATGGTTGTAGGAGGTTATGTTTTTAATCCTTTAAAAGGATTTAGGAGGTTTAATTGTTTTGCATTTGGAGGGAATTATTGAAATTAAGGGTATTCGGTTTTTGAACTTTAACAAAACAAAATGAGCTCCTATAATAGCTCGAGGGCACGCGGTGGTCTGTTGGTGACTATCATTTTACATGGCGGGGAGGTCGGGAGGCCAACCCCCCGCCACCCATTTTTAAACCCAAATAGAACTTTTCAAACAAAAAAAACAACTGCGCATGGTATATAGTTAAATTCATGACGCGTGGTGTAATGGTGAATGGCTTGGGTTCGTTCGCCAGTGGTTGTCGGTTCAAGCCCCATGCGGGCCGTTAAACCTTTTATTAACAAATATAACCATGTTTCCAACCGACCGCCAGAGGAGGGGTGAGTGGATTGCCACGTGGCACGCCGAGGAGGTGCCACATGGCACAATATCATTTGCTGACAATGACACCTCATCTACCACACAATGCTGACTGGTTCGCCATCTATAATTGCTAATTGGACAGGGATGCCACGTGTCTGCCGATGGTTGGTCCGTACTCATTGACTCAGATGCCATGTGTCAGCCGATGGTTGGTCCAGTCTCTGTCTATATCGTATGGATTGCCACGTCATCATACTGATGTCAACACCTGTACGGTCAAAAGTCAACCTTATTTGCACGACCTTTGACTGCTCGTAACTCGGGCATACAGAGTCTGATTCGCGCAAAATGAATGCCATCGGAAAGCTCTCGATGAGCTCTTCACAATGATGTCAACTTTGACCACTTTTGGCGATGTCAAATTTTGACCTTTTTTTTTCCTGAGCCCAGAGTTGACCAAGGTTTGACCAAGCATAACTTGAGCTTCGTAGCTCCGTTTGACTCTGTTCGAGTTGCGTTGAAGTCAGGATTCCAAGCTCTTTCTGATGATGCCATTTCTAGAGAAAAATGAGAAACTTCAATTTTTGGCGAAGATCCTCTAGATCATTCTACCTCTCTTTCTTCATCTTCAAGCTGTTTCATCTCTTCCTCATACTTGAATGTCTTTCTAGAACTCTCTCTTGGATCATACCTTCGCTTGTTTCTTCTGGATACAGCGGCCTTAAATGCAGATTCAGTCTTGGTGGTAGAATCACCAAATTCACTCAACTCAAAGGTAATAAGTTTACCAATCAACATATCTCATGTCACATTTGTTACTGTTCCGAGCTCTTCAATAGCATGAGCCTTTGATTTGTAAGAGGGAGGCAATGATCTGAGCACTTTAGCTACAATTTCTTGTTCATCCAAGGTACCACTGACACATCTAATACCCATCACAAGTTCATTCACTCTTTGCATAAAAGAAGAAATATTTTCATCTTCACCCATCTTCAAAGTTTCATACTTTCCTTTCAAACTCTGTAGCTTAGCGACCTTCATAAGTGCATCTCCTTCATACAAAGTCTCCAGATTCTTTCAGATCTCATGAGCTATCTTCAGATCCATCACATTTGTCATTTCTGAATCCGTCAGAGCACTCAATAAAACTTCAATAGCCCTGATGTTAATCTTAGCCTCTTTAATCTCATCAGGAGTGGAAGGACCATTATGAGGAATAACATATCTGTTCTTTGTAATCTTCCAGAAGGGTTCACCAATACACCTCAAATGACACTCCATTCTGGCTTTCCATATAGAGTTGTTTGTTCCATTGAATCTAGGACTATTCTTCTTGTATGATTCCATCTCAGATCACCTCAAGCTTTTAAACATCTTCAGAGGAACCTGCTTTGATACCATTTGTTGGAAAAACAAGGACATACAACTAAGAGGGGGGGGTGAATCAGTTGTCACAAAATATTTAAACTTTTCAAGATTTGATGAATGAACAATAAACCACAAACAATCAACACATCAGAAACACAGAGAACACCAAAATTTTTTTACGTGGAAACCTTGTTAGGGGAAAAACCATGATGGATGTCAGTCCACAATATTATACCTTGTTAAAAGTATAATGAAGAATAATGGGAATGCACATGAATTCAAGCACACTTCCTAGAGCTCACTTCTCAAATACAAGAGGGCTCATTGCCCAAAGAAGACACATTGTCTTACAACAATTCATATTAGATCCATAGGGTATGAACTAAGAAAATAACTTCTACAAAAGCCTGATTACAGTTCCGGTTAGGCACAAAAATACTCCTTCACACTTCGCTCAAACTTCTTCACACTCTGATTTGTAATCGAATGATTAGATCAATATCACACACTTTCTCTTCTATGGCACTTCTTCACTCAATAACTTCGCACAAACAATTGCTCTTATATATCCGCAACATGGAATTACATCAAAAAATTTGTCAGCCAAAATAAAATATAAAACATATACACAATGTCGGCCCAAATTTACAAGTAAATTTTCAATGCAAATCAAACACCATCGGCCACAACATAATGAAGGCTTAAAACAATATCCTCGAGCATGCCAAACATTCAAATTTTAATCTCCAAGGATCCACAATACGTTACAACCACCATGTCGGCCAAGAACATAAAAACTCGAACACACAAGAGAAAAATCACCGACCACGAGCACACCAATCAATGCAGACATGCAAAAAAGATAGAGCATGATATAGAACCATCCACAAGCATCAAGAATCATCAGAGAAGCATCCACAACAACTGAAATTACTAGAATCACATCAAATTCAATCAAGAACACTAACTAAAGCCACGTAAAAACTGTCAGAACACAATTGTTCATAACACGATTAAATCTTCACATAGACCTCTGAAACTTTCAGTGGATAAACTAGATACACTTAGCAATAAAACCTTTAGTCCACAATGACTGATCATCAATGTATTGAGCAAGAAACCTTCATGACCTTCACTGTTCCACTGTCAACCTGCAACTCTTTCTTTAACAATTTTCTCAATATCCTTGACATATACAACCTACAATACATCAATGCTAATAGTGTTGACATCAATGAAAACCACATATCAGCAACGCAATCACAACATCCAACACTCGGTTCTCCTATGCCGTAAGTATCCAACATGGTCACCAGATGAAGCCTAAAGTTGTACCCAAAATAAATTTTTGCTTCAAAGAGATATTTTTGTTAAAATGATCTAGGTCATGTAAAAATGTTGTCAAAAGTATGTTTTAGGTCAAGTAGAACATAAGGTTTTTGTGGGTTTGTGTCAAGGAAGATAGCTGCAAAATTCTGAAATTTTGAAAATTAGCATTTTCAAACACCTGTTTTTAGGAAAACCCCTGAAAATAGGACCTTTCAAAAATTCATTGAAAATGATTTTGATAGGATGAATTGACTTCACGATCACACTGGTCAAGTCAAAATCACCAAAAAGTATGTTTTACTCTGGTGGGTCTATTTTCATTTTTTAGGAAGCAAGCTAAGATCACTGCAACCATAATTGGTAGAATGGCCAATATTAGGTGGTGAAATCTAAGCCTCGAAAGCTTCAATGAAGAAACCATGGAAAAAATGCTCGAAAAGATGCTTTGTGACGGAGGGGATTTTCAAAAGTGAAAAATGCTAAAAATTGACTAAGTCTGGAGAATGCATGCCTTGCTACCAAGAGGAGGCTATGCAGTCAAATGCCTTAGTCATCTTTCCAACACCCGTACATGCAACGTGATGAAGGTGGTTGCTAAGATGCACATGTTTGTGTCATCAACGACAATGCTCAAATTAGTCATGATGCACAACGAACGTCAAGTGCAAACAGATGAAGTTTTTCAAAGGAAATGATGTAGTTACAGTCAAAAGAACCCCTACTGACTAGGGGCGCCCATGAGTTCAAGAGGTCAAAGGTAGTCATCAAGTCTTGCCTAGATAGTCATCTCCTTTTTGATTCTTCCAGCTTTACGACGGTTCGTCAAGAAAATCCAATAGATCCATCAAATGCCATCAAACGAAGGAAGAGGCAAAAGGTGTTGAAAGCAAAAGACATAAAAAATGGCAGTCAAAACATGAAAAAAGAGCCCCTACTGACCAGGGGTGCCCAAGCATAAGACCATCCAGATGTTAGTTTTTGAGGAAACCTATCTTCAGGTGATCTCTTCGATGTCAACTCAACTTTGCAACGAACCTGTTTGCTAGTCTACGAGATGCATCAAACAACGATATATGTTGATCATCCGAGCATGTGAAACAAAGGGTAAATCAATGAACATAAAAGCAAAAGAGCCCCTGCTGGCCAGGGGTGCCGCTCATTTGGAGCCACTTGTTGAATTTTTCAACAACTGCTTTCTTCAAAGCATCTATCCAACAGCTTCTCAGATTCACTTTCAATCCAGTTGCACAATCATAGGACCTGTCAAGCATCCATAGGCAAAGATCAAGTAGAAAGCACCTGAAAGGAAATGAAGAATTGAAAACATGAAGAAATGGATAAGTGTCAAGGAAAAGAGCCCCTGCTGGAAATAGGCGCCCATTTTTCTGGGCAGTCAGATGCTGTTTGAAAGCTTAGTGACCTCCAACATGACCTTCTCCGTTTCGATCAATCTCAACAATGAAAACCTTCAATGAAGACAACATATAAATTAGACACATGATGACAAAGATCAAACTAGGATCAGTCTTGAAGGTTTGCAACATTAATAATCACAAGTCGAAAAGCCAAAGGTGCCCCTGCTGGCTAGGAGTGCCCAAGCTTTTGAAGGACTCAAACAGACTTTCAAGAGTTGTGAAACCAGTCATCCTTTCTAGGACTGAGTTGGTTATCCATCCCACATTTCAGTAATGTCATCAGACTTATCAGTCAATAATGATCTTAGATTAGAGCACATAGGGTCTAAATGGTGAAATTGAAGAACAATCAAGAAATTGACTAAGTCTGAGGCTCTTGATCATTGTTTTCAACTTTTGAGGTTGAGACATTGTCATTGTTGTCATTGGTAGATGGACCTTGAATGTTAATAGCTATTTCTCTTTGATCAACAAGGTCTTGGATGAGATTTTTGAGTGTAGCACATCTGTTTGTTGTGTGGCCCTTGATTTTTTGGAACTCACATTGTTCGTACTTGTTATACCAAGGAAGTTTAAAGTTTGGTTCAGAATAAGTTGGACTATCATTGATTTTGATAAGTTCTTGTTGTACTAGTTCGTGCATGGTTACCTCTAAAGTTGCTCCCAAAGCATGGGGGGGTGGACCTTACGGTTCCACATGGTTGGGTGGATTGTGCTTATTCCTTCATTGGTTCTCTTGTTGTTGATTGTTTGTATGGTGGCTATTCTTGGTGTTGTGGACTCTTGCATTGTTCCAGGTTCGAGTGGACTACCTTTCTTGTACTTGTATTGAACTGTAATCAGTTGTATCATGTAATGTAATTTTGATGTACTCTCCTCTCATATTTGAGGAAATATTGTTGTACAAGTTGTAATGTTGTAACTAAACTGGTGAACTCTCCCTTGTAATGAAAAATGTAAATGATGTTTATTGCACATGCTAGTTAATTGAATTGATTTTGGATGTTATATTGATGAAATGATATGGATAATTCTTATTGGTAGATCATTTAATGTGATGGATTAAATGAACTTTATATTGTTAGATGAAACTTGTATAATAAGATGATTTATAATTCTTGTTAGTTCAGTTGTTGGTATTCTAGTAGCATAGTCATGGAACCTTAGAGGACTTAGTTGTAGAGTACATGTTAGCTTACATTATGCAATCTTTAGTATGTTGCACTTAAAAAAAAAATGTTTCATTTTTAAGTGTTGTAGTGTGTTGTCCTCTAGGGTTTTGTGGCAGGGCGTTACATATAGAGTTCTTTTAGTAAATACTCTCATCATATTTGAACCAATGTTATAGATTCTTTTTTTTTTTTTTACTTTGGCTTTAACGAATACAAAATATTTAGTGTTCTTTGCAATATTGGCTACATTCATCGAAAGCATGTGTACATTTTGTATGTAGGCGAATTCAAATTTGAGAAATTTGTGATGGGGAATCAAATGACTAGAAAGAGGAAGTATAATTGAAAAAGAAATAAGAGAAAAGTGAATGAAGGAACATCTACTCAAGAACAACCCATGGAAATTATTGATGACCAAGGTGACGTACAGGTACAAGAACAAATTGAAGGTAGTAATATAATTTTTTTCTATGGTATGGAAAATATGATGGAGATGGATGACAATTCTCTTTTCAATAATATTTCATCTAAAGATATGTTATCTGAAAGCACACTAAAATTACACTCTAAAAGAATATGGGATGAAATTTTGAAGAAAAATCTCTAATTGGAAGAGCACAATTATGTGAAAAGTTATTTAGGAAAAAATGAATGACCCTTGTTTTGGAGTTGTTAGGGGTTGATAATAGGAAAAATTCATCAGGTTCATTAAAACAAACAATTGTTGAAAACTTACAAGAAGCATTGAATTGTATTAAAAACAAGAGTCAAGCTATTGATCCAACTGCTACACGTAGAACATTGATGACTGTAATTTCTAGTAAGAAATTATCACATAGAAGACAAGTTCAAGCAATTTCCCAATTACTAAATGTTTCTAGGAGAATTGTTCAAAGGTATATTGAAAAGAGAGATAGATTAGATGAAAATATTGAAAAAATTGGGTAAATATTTGTAGGGTTCCCTGAAAAGATAGAATTTCAAAAGATGTAAAGAAACAAGTGATTGAATATTGGACCAACCACTCTCATGTTTCTTCCAATAGAAGGGACACTGTACAAATAATAAGTGAATATGGTACACAAATTTCTCATCTAAAACATTTTATAGATAGAACACAAAGTGAACTTTTTTAAGCATTTAAGCAAGAATTTTTAGATGTGAAGATCTGTCAAAGGATGTTTGAGAGACTAAAACCATCGTTTATATGTATAAATAAAGTACGTGAAACTTGTTGTTGTCAAAATCATGTTGAATTTCATCTACACCTATAGTCATATAAAAAAATTATGGTAGTAATTAATCCAAATATAGCCATCCCTGGAAGCACAACACAATTTGTGAAGTCTCTTGTATGTGAAAAATCAAAAGATTCAGATGAATTCAATGTACAGTAAATAAAAAATATATGTAATTATTATCGAAATTTGACGAATCTTTTACAAGTTGACAATATTGATCATTCAATGCAAGTTAGTTGGAAGAGATTTGAATATGAGAAATACTCAACGAAGTCAGGAGTCGAGGCCAAAAAAATTATTCTCAGAGAGAGTGGATTGTCTTACAATGAATTTATGAATAAATTTCGCAATATCATATATCCACATATCCATCATTGCCATGGTGCAAGATGGAAAGGTAAGCAATTTCGTGACTCAAAGAATTTCTTTCCACCAAATTGTATTCTCTATTGTAGATTTATTTGAGAACTATACATTTAGTCCTAAAACTGAGATTCAAAGTCAATATTATCATTTAGAGCAAGTTGCAATCTTTATGCAAGTTTGCTATAGGCATCCCGAGTGACATGTAAATGGTTTACAAAGTAGCAAAGATGACTAAATTATCATCAAAGAGGTTCACTTTTATATCAGTGATGATACGGGTCATGATAGAAGCTATGTAGCCCGTTGTTTCAGAATATTTTTTGAAGACCTGAGATGACATGGCATAAATGCTTCACAACACTATATATGGTTTGATGGATGTGCTAGTAAGTGCTTTTAAAAATATTAAATTATATATTTAATTATTTAAATTTATTTACTTAACTTTAATACTTGAATTGTTCAATTACTTATATATGTTGTGTATGTATACATATATATCTAGTTTTTTCAACTACTTTGGTTTGAATGAAATTATTTGTAACTTCACATGACAATTTAAGTCTGCAATTTTTTTTAATTGGTTAAGCCAACAACATGCTAGATGTGGCACAAATTTTTTGTGAAATTTTTATGAGAGTGGATATGGAAAAGGAGAGCACAATGGAGTTGGAGCATGTGTGAAGCATGCACTTTGTCAACATGAACTTGCAGGTAACACCATATATGGAATAGAAAAAATTAAAAATTCTAAAACTTTAAATTCTTAAACCTCTTAACCTGACAAATTTTGCCAACATGCACTTGCAGGTAATGTTGTACAAAATGCAAATGAAATTGTTGAATGGTATAAAAGTTTTTTTTCTACTCGCAACTCAATATACAACACACGCTATTTTTGGGAAGTTAAAGGTACATAGTCAAGAATTTGTTATTTGAATTTCAAGGTGTGTACATGAAAACTGAATTTTCAAATATATATATATATACAATTTTTAATCACTTGGATGTTTGTAATTTATAAATATTGATCGAACAAATCCTTATAATCGTCAAAGAATTGATGGTATTAGAAGGCATCAAATCATGACAACGAGACATAGCAAACCTTATGCAATTCATGTGAGAGAAAAATCATGTTTTTGTGTTGATTGCATTGAGGCCAATGCAAATACTCTACAATTGTGAGAATATTAGAGATGGGTATGTTTCACAATGGGAAATGAAACAATTGGTCTCAATGCTCCTTTTGAAGACAATACCATTGTCAATGTCTACAATCCTCTATATTCAACTGATTACGAACGTGTATATGATTTAGTTGTTACAGGTATATTTAATTTACTTTTAGATTTTAACTTAAAATTGATTTATATATTCTACAGGTCTAAGTTGATCATGTTTATATAAATATTTAAATGGTTTGCAAATTTAAACTCTAATTTTCAATCATGTATTTATATTTGTTTGTACTACACGGTGTGTATAGGAGACATTTTTGTTGTTGCAAATCCTAACAAAGTGAAAGGTGTAGATTACTATCTTCTAAGATGTACGCAACCAAAATGCAAATTGGTGAAACAAATGAAAGATGGTGATGGACAAGAGTATCCCATTGGATCAATCATTGTTGAAGGCACATATTATCAACAAATAAAGATACATAAAAATGGTATTATATTTGTTGATTATATGCCAGGACAAAAGGTTCTACATTATAGTCACTTAGTTATAGCAACAAAAATAAATTTTGAAACTTTACCTAAAAGAGGATGTGCCAAACAAAAGTGGAGGTTGTCTATTGAAGACCATGAAAATATTTTAGAGATAATTAAAGATAGAGAGGATCTAGATTATATGTACCAAAAGATTTAAGTTATTTAAATATGCACATGACATATATTTTTTAGATATGACTGGATATATATATATACACATGTAATATTTGGGCCTAATTTTGAAAATATTTATATTAAATATATATTGAATTCAATTTTTTTATCTAGATATCTATATTAATTCCATGTGACATAATCTAAATTTGGATTTTTTGTTAGATTAGATGTATATTTTCAGGCTCAGTCAAGTTTAGATATAGATCGATATATATTTTGAATATTTTCCTTATCATCTATTTCCAATTGTATTTGTTCCATGTGGAATTCTTATGCTCAGGAATCTTTGATTTCATTTGTTAGACTCCACTTAGAACATCATCTCTCACTTTGTTTGCTTGTACAAATTTATATGCAATACAAAACCTCTTGAATTTAAGTGTTCTTAGAGCATATTGTATAGGCGTGAATTTGCACCCCTTACGCAAATTCCCGTATTACACTTCCTCACCTTAGAAAACCAAATCCGAAGGCGAAATTCCACATTAGCTTTCTACCTTTGTTACACATGGCGTCTGTCCTTTATGTCGATAGAAGAATATTTGTTAGGGATGCCTGCGTTGCGCACTTATGTCCCTGATGGATTCTTGAGTCTGAAGCTGGCAGAGGTGTTACACTTCCCATTGGGGTCGGTTTGTAACTTCCCTCTTTGACCAAGTGACCCCGAGTATGGTAGTTTCTCTCATCCCACCTTCAAAAACACACTTCCTCCATTCATTTCATCCTCTACAAAATCCTTTTTGCATTCTCAAACACTTCAATTTCATTCTCTTTGCATCCATCACTTCAATCAACACTTTAGCACTTCATAGCAGTAACAACAACACTCCATCAACTCCATAAAGCAAGTGTGGAACAAGCCATTGCAGTAGGGGCTTGAGGTTTTGCAACACCTCCCTTCATCACAGTTGAGGTTGTGGTGATTGTTCAAGCTCTCTTTCTCCATCATTGGCTAGTGAGCTCTTGGTGGAGGTGGTAACATTTTCACTCCTCTCCTTTACGATCTGGTTGAGTAGATTTATACTATTTTGTAGTGTTATTCGTGTACTTTCTCCTTCTTCACTTATTTATCATAAATTTCTCTATCATTACTATCTTGGTTGTCCATGGAGGTGGAAATACCAAAATGGGGGTTTGAATGAGGTAGACCCCTATACAACCCCCAACATTTTCCCTCTTTCTTGTGTGTAGGTGGATGCACTTTTTGGAGCTAGCTATCAAACGAGCATCTTTGTGAGATTATCTTTGTCACCATAGCCTTAATATACTTACTCTATCATATTCATTTGTACCTTTCCTACTTCATAGTTTTGTTTTGTTCCCTTAGAAGCGACTAGCTAGGCTATCAGCCTATTTTCTGGCAGTTCATACTGTGTTTTTGGTCCTCTGGTCATATGGATGCCAGTGCACCTGAGAGACACTAGTGTGTCACGCTGTCATCCCATAACCACACTTTTTTCCTCGGGCAGAGAGCTACTTGAGGTACAATGTTGAACCCAAAAATTGGCTTGCCTAGCCCCAGTTTGGATTTGGGTCTAAAGAGTGGTTGTACGGCCTGATAGTCCTCATCATTCTCATCCCTCATTTGAAACACCCCTTTAGAGTGAGGTAAGTTAGGGAAGCCTTCTACTCTTGGCTCTCTGTGACCTGAGTCCTTGACGTGGTCGGTCCCCCTCTCTTACATTTTTGGTGAACCCGACGTGAACCAACATTTGTTCATTCGTTGGTGTTGAGGATTTTCCCCTTGTACCTTGTGATTGTTGTGCCCCTGAGTGTTGTGAAGGTTTATGAGCATCACAACCTAGTCCACAACCTTCGAGTATATTGTTAGGAGAAGTGTACGAAACCTTTCGATGGAAAGAACGAAGGTTACTGTAGGTTTCTCTATAGGCCTTTTTGCTGGATCCGCCATTGGTCTTGCCACATAGGAGTAGTTTCCAAGGGGCGAGGTAGGATTCTATGATGAGACTGATAACGTCCCACACCATCGTCGGTGGATGAGCATGAGGTTGTTCATATTCCTTCAAAATATGTCTCCGCCATTAGCAAAGGGTTGGGTGACTTGGAAAACCACTTGGAAAGAAACCTGATGTTGGCTAGGGCTGCTTGGGTTATCAACAAATTAAAATATATGGTGGGAAAAGACCAAAAAAGCATAGAACTCCTGGATAGTCTATCTAGTCTAACTGAAGCATGTGCTCCCTCAAACAATCCTAACATTGTGCAAGGGGCCACTTTCGAAGATCATGAAAGACAGCTGGGAATGTCGATGCCTCCTACGTCTATGTACATGGTCGATACCAACACCTTGATTAGCATCCCCTCTTCCTTTGAGACTATCAAGGCGAATAGGGTCCCTTTGGGCTTTAGCTTCACCCCCCTTGTCACCTCTAGCAATGGAGGTTATGGTGGGATGAGTGGTGGAGGCTTTGGTAGTGGTGGTGGCTTCAGCAGTGGGGGTGGTGCTGGTGGAAGTGGTTCCAATGGAGGTCATGGTGGTGGCTTCAAAAGCGGAGGTGGCTCCGGTGGAGGCCCTACTAGTGGTGGTGGCTTCAACAATAGTTCTGGTAGTGGCCACGGTGGCGGTTCTATAGGAGGATTTAGTGGTAGTTCTAGAGGAGGTCCCTCTGGCCCTGTGTCTTCTAATGACCCTATTCTGAACACTCTTCTTCACAATATGGGTAAGATGCAAAGCCAGCTGGTGAGTCTCTCCCAGGACTATACCCAACCTATCTTTCAACCCTTTTTTTGACATAGCCTATTATCAGTAGCAATCCTAAACACTCCCTTCCCTCAAGGAATGGAGATTCCTAAATTTGAGAAATATGGCAACAAAGGTGACCCAAAAACACATGTGTCTGCCTTTAATTCCCTATGTAAAGATTTTTTCCACCATGATGCATTGATGGCCAAACTATTCCCTTGATCTCTCAAGGACACAACGCTTGAATGGTACTGTTCCTTGCTAGATAGTTCCATTTTCTTGTTTGATAAACTAGTGAACCAGTTTATGCGACAATTTCAAGCCAACATCGGACCGAAGATGACCTTTTCGGATCTCGTTTGGTGCAAACAGGGTGATAATTAAAAGATTACTGATTTTATAATGTGATACTAGGCTCTCTTTTCACAAATCTCGTATCTGCTGCTTGATTTTCACGTGCATAAGGTATTCATAGGGAACTTACAAAGGCCTTGGCAAGAGAATTTTTCCCTTATAAAGTACCCTTCTTTTGCACATTTGTGTGTAACACTACGAGAGTATCAACAAATTGTAGTTCAGTTCAGGGGATCTTCCTCATGCTCCCATTCTAAAGGAAAATCCATCATATCAATCTTTGGGAAAGGCAAGGTTGTTACGAATGTAGTAGCTGCTATGACTCATAACGGCCTCAAGCGTAATCAGAAGTTTACAAAGTTAGTTGAATCATATTCTTCCATCTTGCAGAAGTTGCTGAAATATAAGATCATAACCTTGGAGAACCCTAAGCCTCTTAAGGAGTCTTACCCTAGTTGGTATGATGCAAATACCTACTATCAATACCATCGAGTCAATAGACATGATACAAAACGTTGTATGCGCTTGCATCACGAGATACAAGATTGCATTGAGGAGGGTACTATTCATCTTGATGGAAGTAAACAAAATACAAATAAATTGGTGGCGAAAGAAAATAGTGAGTTGCATATATACACAGACCCATTTCCATCTTATTCTTTCAACATGATTGTTGATCCCTCCAATTCCATCACTCAACCCTAGGCCTATGTCAATATGGTCATGATTACTCCTACTAAGCAGCTTACGACCGGTTCACCAGATGTGACATTTACTTCACAGGACTTGCCCCTAAACAACAAGCCCTCTCCCCTCTACATTCCCACTCGCCTCAACGGAAATTTTGTGACATGACTCCTAGTGGACCCTGCGAGCCATGTGAATGTCAGTACAAAAGAAACATTTTTGTTGAATTCATTGCAAAGAGAGGAGTACGTGGAAACAAAATCCACCATTTGTATGCATGATGGTCTTTGTATTAAACCATATGGCTCGATAACTCTGTCTGTACTAGTAGGACCTAGGGCTGTAGACATAGTCTTTGACGTTATCCTAGAGTTAGATCTGTTTAGGATGAAGTTAGGCATATCTTGGCTAGTTGTTATGAATGGAATCGCCTTTGTTATCCACAAGTGTTTGAGATTGTCCCATAAAGGTGTTGTACACATAGTGGACGGCACAGGATACCAACCTTTGGTATCCCATGGGGGATATTCATTAGGCCACTTTTGGCCCACCCCGATTGGTCTGCTTCCTCCAAGAATGGACCTACTTTACAAAAACTACGTGAAGTATAAGACCTGGGGCAAGGGACAGCCAAAATTGGCCCTTCTGGTAGTACAACAACCGACTGCCTCTTCTTCTCGAAAAGGGAAAGATAAGCTCCCTCGTTCTTAGGATGGCTCTCCTCCTCCCCTTTCTAGAGAATTTTTTTGGATGAATATGCCTGGTTTTTATCCATTAAGTCCGATGATACCACCCTAGTGTAAACCTAAGATTAGAATCAGACCTCCCTACTAAACTGCCTAGACCTTGGTACTATTTGTATGGTAGAGGAAAATTCCCCCGTGAGGAATCTTCTATGTCTTGACCTCCGCAACCTCCTACCACTTCTACTTCCAAAGTAGTAAATGGGAAGAGGCCCGCTGCCGAGGCATTAGAGCCGACTCCCCTTACTGTGTCTCAACTTGCACCTCTTGCTCCCATTTAGGAGCCTTTCCCTCTGCTAGAAACAACTATGGAGGACTCTCCCATGGATGAGCAAGAGCCTTATGTTCCTTCACAACCTCCGGTCTCTAGCTCAAAGAGTCATAGAAATTGCCTTGTGTGCAAGCGCAAGCACCAGGGAAAGGTTCTCGCGGCTGAGCAGGCCACCTTATAGAGGAAGGAAGAGGAGACAACCGCCCCTGTATCAGGGCCTCCTTTCACATCCTCCTCTCTCCTCCCCTCTGCTTCTGTTCAATCTAGCTCTACATTGCTTTCGGCTTCCGCCGTGAGTATGAATGTGCCTAACCCTAAAAATCACCCTCCCACCCATCCCAGAAAGGGCCTCCCACCCCCCCCGAAACCCACATAGAATTGTAGGGGCCTCCCACCCGCCCGCTCCATAGAATAGTAGGGCCGACCATGCCCTAAGGCGAATGGGTCGGTGGGGTCAGGACCGACCATACTCGCATATAATTTGGAATAAGCTGACCCCATAGAATAGTAGGGCTAGTTACAGACGTTTCTATGAAATCATTTATGCGCTCGCAACCAATAGTAGGGGCCCTACTCTCTACTATATATAGCCCTACTCGATAAAGGTGGGGCTTGACTGGGATTTCTTCTATACGTGATATGGATGCATCGATATTACGTCCATAGAGATAGAGGGTTCGAACTAAGATTCCCCTTGCCGGGTGGTGCATAGGGCCCCTACTATTCTATGGTAGTCGGTAGATTATTGTAGGGCCTGGCGTACTCTATATCCTCCCACCCCCCCCGGGGGGCCCACCCTGCTTCCCAATCGGCTAGCCTCCCACCCACCCCTATAGTTGGGTGGGGAACTATTGCTGGTCGAGGGCGGGAAATCGACCTGGGAGATAGCATTGATTGCGCTCAACCTGCTGTTCTCGGGGATAAGAAATTCATTCCGGCTGGTTGCACCTCATTTTTCAAGTTCCTTAGGTACGTAGGCTTCGGGAGCATAGCATCGTTGGAGAGGGGGCTTGAGAGCGAAGCTCCGGGCGCCCTACGGACGAACCCCTATCAATCATTGGCGAGTGCCTATTGTCGAACCCCCTACTCTAGATAGGGCAAGGAGTCTTGTAACAAAATTCTCGTATTCCGAGCATTCCTCCATCTACAGTAGTCGAGGGAACGCAACATTCTTGATTCACATTCCTCTCTCTAGCATTCTGCCCTACGGTCCGAGCTCGCAACCCTTTTGTTTCTTTAATCGCTTGCTTCAAGGCCCATTAGAATAGTAGGGCAACCGCAGAAGAGTATTCGTTTTATTCGTCCGGCCAGTAGCAGGAAGTACTCATCGGTCGCGACGGTGGGCATCAGTAGAGAGGGGGGTGAGGGCGGGTGGGATGGGCTTGCATTGGATGGAATTCGTTTGGGGTGGGAGGAGATAGATGGGTGGAATGACTGGGATGGGATAAGGCCACTAATGAATAAGTGAATGTTCCTTCGACCA
Source organism: Sequoia sempervirens (assembly GCA_007258455.2). Taxonomy (NCBI): domain Eukaryota; kingdom Viridiplantae; phylum Streptophyta; class Pinopsida; order Cupressales; family Cupressaceae; genus Sequoia; species Sequoia sempervirens. The sequence goes on along the minus strand of VDFB02387468.1, from coordinate 1,358 downwards.
ATGCTGCTGTAGCCGAGGCTCCTATACAAAAAGAGGTAGTGCCCTTCAATCCGGCGGTCTGGAATCTCTACATTGATAAGTGGTGGGTACCAAGAAGATGGAATAACCGAGAAAGCCCGGAGCCGAACCTGCTTGTGTCCTATCCTCCATCACTGCTGTTCCAGCTGTAACGAACGGGTCACCCTACCATACTCTATTCAACGTGCCTAAGCCTCGCCCGCGCGTCTGGAATGGATGAAAGAAAGGGCCTCATGCCCTTAGAATAGTAGGGGCCGGTGGGTGGGAAACTATAGTTGCTCCACCCATAATTAATGAGTCGATCAATCTCCTTCGTCATCAGCGGGGCGCTGAAAGGAAGAATCTCCATTTCATCCATAATGCACACTTCTCGGCGGATTCAACGTCTCGTGTCCCGTAGGGATGGGTGGGAGGAAACAATCCTAGATATTTCTTTTCTACTCATTGCAACCGCGATCTATCATTCATCTTGATTTTATAATCATTGCAATTCCGGGTTATATCTATTGCCGGGTAGGGATGTAGTATATTGTTTGGAACGGACATTAAAATATTGCCAATTATTTACCAGGGAGGGTTATATCTATTGCCGGGCATAGAGATGTGGCAATAACATGCCCACTTTGCAAAATTTGCAAGAACAGGAACAATGGATAATAAGTTGCATCTATAACATGGGTAGCAGGATTCATCTCAAGTGACTGAACGGAGAGAAAGAGATGTGCAGGTGTTCATCACTCCTTCAGTGGAGCTGCCTTTGTTGATGTCCCTTTCAGATGTCCTACCTTTCCTGAAACTCGTAGATATGTCGAACACTTCGATGGTACCCACTATGGTTTTCTCTTCCTCCTCTTCCTCTGCACCTCTCACCTTGTATGTGGGAAGTTCACATTCCTTGATGGAGCATAAGGTGGAGAGTGGTCCTTCTAGCAACAAAGGACGTAAGAGGAGTCCACCTCCCCCGAAAGGTGGTCCCATGCTAACTTGTTTTGTCCTTGTGACGAAACTAGTCTCAGCTTCCCCCGAGTTCGTCACCGCTCCCGAATCACTTGATGAGCGTAGTGGTGAATCTTGGAAACAACTTTCCCCATCCATTGAGGTACGGCATGGAACTCCTACAAAGTGCAAGTTTAACTCCCTGGATGAAGTTCCAACCTTGTCAGCGATTTTCACAAAATCGTTGACGATAGCTCCACAAGAGCCAAGTGAAGGAGACCTTGTAGGGGCTTCTTCCTTAGCCCTTGTTTCGGGAGGGTTGGACACTCCTCCTCTTAACATTCAACCATTGTAGGCTCATCCTCCTTCCCCCTATGATGATCTAGAGAGGGAAGTGGATGACC